>CAWUFW010007635.1:722500-984699 GCA_963921515.1 Calotriton arnoldi
GATTCCTGAATCCCGTTTTTTCCTTACCTTTTTCCTCCCCTCTCAGTCACCATGTCTTCTCAGCTCTCATCTCCTACTCAGTCCCGACGTTTCCTCTGTGCCCTCCCCCTGGGGGTTTTTCTTTGCCGTTCTTATGGCGGTCCCCCCTGCCCACCGACCTCCCTCGCCCTACCCTTTGTTGTCCTGGTATGGGCCACGCACTATACTCAGGCAGCACACGCATGGCACACCAGCGTTGTACCGCGAAGACACGTGAGACGTGCAGTCTAAAGTTGAGACTTACGGGGAGGGGAATGGGGAGCATTGAAAGAGAAAACAGGCAAAACCCACGGCAGTAAAACTTAAAGATGGACTAGGCCATTTCCCAGTGCTATTTCCCATCTGCGACTCCTTTCGGGACTGCGCCCTCTTCTGTGTCGCTCAATGTGAATGGCTCTTTATTATTTACACCACCCTGCTCCTTCAGCTTAGTGTTAGTGTTTCCGTTTTGGTCTCCACCTGGACCGAGCAGTGGCGAGTTCGCTTGCTATCTCGTTCATTTATGCATTTTTGCATAGCACGAACATTACCCAAATGTGTCACAATAAAGCAGGTTTAATTAAAAGAAATACAGTTTTTACAAACAGTTGCTTGTTATGATCTTTACAAAAGGCACAGCATAACGGGTAGATCCCTACGGACAGTTGTTTGTTTCGATTTTTGCAAAGGAATCGACTTACATTTGTTAGAGGATGTATTTGTATTTAATGCAATTTTATATAGCGCGAACATTACCCAAAGGTGTCAGAGCGCTTTACAAAAGAACCAGTTGCGTTACATAAGGACTTTGGATTACACAAGTTACATAAGAGATACAAACAGAAAAAAATTGCAAATGTACAAGTTGTAGAGTCACTCAAGGAGAAGATATAAACAGAAAACAAGCATTGGCATAGCCAATAGGTCTTGCTTTTGGGACCTTATAAGTATTTAGTTATGCAGCACAATATCCTTGGTGCAACAACATCAACTGTTGCATGGGTAAACACTTATAAGGTCCCAAAAGCGAGACCTATTGGCTATGCCAATGCTTGTTTCTCTTTCTATGTGTGCTGTATTCTGCAGCACACCTTGGTGCACAGGTGTCTGCATTGGCACTAGGAGGCCGAAGCGGCACCAGCGCAGGGGGAAAGGACAGGAACGCACCAGTATTGCATCAATATGGCGCATTCTTGCCCTATCACTTTGGCATAGGGCAGCGCAGCACGGTGCCTTGTTGAGCTGCCCTAAGCCAAAATTCCATAAATGCTGGCCGAAGATCCCAGCACACACAGAAACACGTGCACTGAACAGCGCCAAATGCTAACTTGATGAAGGCCAATAGTGAGTTAAGCACACAGCAGCGGATCTTTACCTGAGTGAGCTGGAACGCCCTACTCTAGTGACGCAGGTATAAAGGCCTGTTGACTCTACTGATCATTATTACAAAACCACTGCATGCTTCCGCCACCGCGCTCGCGCTGCTTATCCATTGGCAAAGGTTCTAGCCATTTACCGCTACAAAGTAACTGTCTGGGCGCCCCTCTCGGTCTAACAACTGTGCGACAGGCCTAGTTCGTGGAGCACGTGCATGTTCGCCAATGACTAAAAATCAGTACAAAGGATCCAGATATCGCTGCAGACGGGGAAGTCAGGGCAGAGATAAAAGTCCACCACCATATAGGGGACTTCTCGGTCTCAACACATTCCGTCCCATATGCTGCCTGACTCCATCATGGCGCCCGTTCTTGCGGGATGTGCCACAGGACTTGCCCTTGCCAGTCCTCAGGCAAACCGCTTGGTGATTGAAACACGACTGGGGGCGTGCTCAGCAATCCTGTCTGCATAAGTTGATTAATGCCATTCTTGGGGTCATGAGGCACACCCCTCCAAAATATCCTCTTATTGGGTTCGGATTTTGTGGATATCTTAGATGAAACTGAAGAACCAACTGTAGTGCTTTAATATTCCTACCAGGCTCCCATGAACTCTCCTCAGGGTCATAACCTTTCCAACTCACAAAAATCAGCACTTTTCCCGGCACATATTCTTTTAGTCAAAAATGCTCTAACTCCAACTTTCACATTCTCCTCAATGACAGTGGGTGATGGTGCTACAGCCAAGCACGTTTCTTCAGTCACAGGTTTCTACCAAACATACATGATAAACAGGATGATTTTTAAACTGGATGGTAATTTTATTTGGATTCTCTGCCTAAACACAAAGTACTAATTAATGATTTTCACAAAACTGTAAGGACCAATAAAGCAAAGTTGAAATTTCATGTTTCCTTTTAGCTTCAAATTCATAATTAAGAATGAGGCGTAATCACCTTCGTGGTACCCGGGAGCTGCCTTCCCATTCCCGTCTGTAAAAAATGTATGTTTGCCACCAGCAAGGTATTGAGGGCTTTGTTATTAAAATTCAGAAGGTGCCACAAATGTTTCCACTGCATAAATATTCTGGGGTGAAATAATATCACATCCAATAATATGTGGATGAAACTCAGAAGAACAATAGAGAGGGGTCCATTTCAGTGACGCATGAGAACCATTATTGAAGGCATCTACCCAATCAACGGACTCTGCACAAGTCGGAATCCCAAATACTATTTCAGAATCTTATTGACGTCTTCCATCTAGTCGTCTGTCTGAGGGTGGTGACTGGAAGATAAACTGTGTACAGGAGAGCACGTACATGTTTCCAAAAATGGGAGACAATTGACCCCCCCCCCTATTTGATCTGATGACTGATAGAATGCTGGGAAGGCACCCACAGGTTGTAAATATAGGAAGCCGGGCCTTTTAGGAGTCATAAGGTGTGCCAGCTTAATAAAATGATTCACCAGCACTAGGATTGTACTAAAAGCCTCTACAGTAGAATCCAGAGGCAGTGCAGGCCAAGGTCCTGGTGACAGTCTGTTGGGATGATGTGAACTCTTGCCCTGAGCACAGACACCACATGTAGATACCAATTTCTCTACATCATGAAACATGGATGGCCACCAAAATTATTGCTGCATAATTTGCGTGTTGTTTGCGCTCGTCTGAATGTCCCGCATGGGTGATGAAGGGTATCAGGGCATGACTATATTTTGAAGTTCTTTAGTAGACACAAACAAGTTATTGACATAGCTTAATTTGTCCTTCATCAAACCCCTTGAAACTGTATCCATAAGTGGTCATTCTGATGGACATTCTATAACTTTTTAAGAAATTCAATAACGGTTAATCCCACAAATTTACTCCTAGGGATTATCAAAGGTGGCATATAAATGGATTCTTCAAAAGCATATCCATAGCATGGCGAGGTATTAACCTTCCAATTCCTTTTGCTAGGTTACACCTGAATGAGAAAATCAAATTCACTAACAAATGCCGTTTAACCTAATTATTGTGCAGAATATGATATGGTTTCAAAAACTGCAAATGACTGTTATGAGTTAGAATAGTTGAATATTTGGCCTCTAATAAATAGTGTTTCCACCCCTCAAATGCTGTTTTTATAGCCAAGAACTCTTTATCTGCAATTAAATAATTAATCTCAGCTCGTTATAATTTCTCCAAGTAAAAAGCTACAGGATGTATACATCCAGTTTCACTTTCACCTTCTGATAGAATTCCTCCTACTGTCACCTAAGACGCCTCGAGCACAAAACGTTCACTAGTGTCAGGATGGGAAGGAGTTGGAGCAGCAGTAAAACACTGTTTCAAAGACTGAAATTCCTTCCCAGCCTCCTCTGACCACATTAAACGTGCCTCCTTTTCTCAACAACTTTGTGGGTGGAGTTATTACATTTAAAAGTGGTCAATAAAATGCCAATATGAATTTGCAAACCCTAGGAAACACTGGACATCACTGACAGATGTCGGAGCATTCCAATTTACAGTATAGAAGCAGGGTCATACTTAATAACAAGAATAGCTTCGAGGGATCCTCAAAAGCCCCTTTCGTCACACTTTTGGAATCTAGGTTTACTTCTGACCATTTCTCCATTTTGGGGGATTTTAATTATCATCTTGAAATTCCTTCCGACCCAGAGGTAGGGCTCCTCACTGATATTATGGCAACCTTTGACCTTGAACAACTGGTTAATGGCCCTTCACATTCGGCCGGACATACCCTCGAGGGGATTCTAACAAACGTTCCCTTCCTTCCTTTCACTCCGGGGGTGTGGCTTTGACATCAAGTTGCCTGATACAACCAATCACCCAGCACTTTCACCTTCTGTTATTACTAGACCGCCCGGCACAAATGAACTTCATTAATCGTACAAATAAGCGCCTTGAGACCCTTACGGGTGAGTAGTTGCGTTTTACAAGATCCCTGATTGATTGACTGACAAACACCCTTTCCATTAATAAACCATGTCTCTCAAACGACCCAGAGCAGTTAGTAAGTGACTATCACTCCTTAATTAACTCTGCTTTAGATAGCCTTTCACCCCGTAAAACTTCAACCAAACAGCATAAGTTTCCATTTGAACCCTGGTATTCCACCAAACTTAAAGCACAGAAGAGTGTCTGCCGTAACTTAGAAAGAAAGTGGAGCCTCCATGTGAGAAGTTGGCCTGGTATATGCTGTTCACTAATTAAAGTGGACACCTTGCACCAGGGCAAATCGACTCTTATGGTAGATAGGTTTAAGACAACCTTTACAGAAAGCTATCCTAGTGGTAGCTGTGGAGAGCAGCCTTCAGGCTAAGTCTTGAAGGAATGTAAAGCAGCTTGTTTTACCAGTCTATAATCTCTTGAGTGACCAAATGAAAGAGGACCACACCAGGTATATATATCAAATATATATGTATTTATTACTAACAACTCTCTACTAATCTCTTTATGAGATTAGAAGTCAAGGACATATGCACAAATCAACGTTTCACAATAAATTAAGAACAAATACGGCTGGGGCCCTAGGGGCGTACCAGACCATATACTAAAAAAGAGACTTAGAAACAACGACTTGCAAAGAGACAAGGCCTAGGACCTTCAGAAGTGCTGGGACCTCACGAAACCACCCAAGGCAGGTAAGTAAAGGACCCACGGGGGACGCGTGCAGCGTGGATACACAGGCGCGAATCGTCGTTGACTTCAATGGGGCAAGTCGCGGTTGGAAATTAAGAGTTTAAGGGCACTTCGGGAGAACCTACAAGCAAGTCACTTACAGGGTAAGTAGTTCTAGGGCCAACACCCACAGGAGCACCGTAGTGCTGGAGTTACCTCACCCAGGGAAGCCGGGTGCATAGGTGTCCTTTGGTGTCGGGTCGCGGCGTCGTTTTCAATGGAGGACAATGAAGACTTGCTGCTTGTGAAGTCCGAAGAAGTGTCCGGTGGAATCCAAGCCTGGATTCAGAAGATGGAAGACCTGAAAGCAGAGGGGACAGTGTTCAAAGTCACTTGGCCGTGACTCGGGGCAAGGAAGATGGATGCCCACCGTCGTCGCAAGATTCAGGTCATTCGCGGGTGCCTTGACTCTTCAGCCACGAGGTCCAGGAGGCGTCGACGATGACCAGGAGCTGGATTCGGCGTGTCCCACAATGTCTGCAGCTTACTGCGGTGTCGGCGACTCGATTGGAGACAACAAGCCTTGGTAACAGCAAGTCTCGGGAAAGTGTAAAAAGGCAATGGCGCAGACCAGCAAGGTCTGAGGGACTCACCCAGCGAGGATAAGTCAGGGCAGGCCTGGAGCAACCAGTGGAGCCCTTTGGTTCTGTAGGAAAGCCTTCAGGGGACCCACAAGCCAGCTGGCAAGGGATCGCAAAGACGCCTTGGGAGGATTCGCTCAACAGGGGCCCACGGTCACTCGGGATGTGTTAGGCCTCTGATCTTCGGAGGGATTCCTGCTGGAGGCTAGGACCACACGTGGTCCAAAGCACAAGTTCGTAGAACGTTGTGAAGGGGTTACACTCGACAATAGTGCACGGTACCCAGGGGTCGCGGTTCCTCGTCACTCTTGGGGTCCACTGGCCTCAGCTTCGCTGGGGACTCACGATGGCCTTTGAGAAGTCAGGAAATCCACTTCTTGGGGTGCAGGGACTTCGGACTCCGGCGGGAGCGGCGTAGTTTGCGACTGTCGTTTGTAGTTTTTGGTGCCTGCCAAGCAGGGGAGTCACTCCTTGACTCCAAGGGAGATTCTTCAGTCTTCCAAAGGTAGTGGAACGTCGAAGGTCCAGGATTCTTCTTCAGAGCGTCGTCCAGGGAGATCTAACTTTCAAGTTCAAGGGTTCCCTATCTTATACTGTAAAGAAGGGAGGGACTAGCTCTATGACCCCACCTATGGGAGGGTCAGGGGAGTGGGTGGCTACACCCACTTCCCTTGTCCAGTTTCGCGCCAGAGCAGGGGCAGGTAGCCCCTGAGCCGGTTTGAACTGGAATATGCACAGAGGAGCCTACTGCTCCCCCAGTGCAGGACTTCAAAGCACTCTAAGAGTGCACCCACCCAGCCCCAATACACTAAACCCTGTCTGGGAGGTGGTTACACCTCCCTGTGACAAGATGCCTATTGTTGGGCTTCCTCCACTGCGAGTTTCGGTCATCAGCAGGAGGGCAGCCCAGTGTCTGTGACTGGTGGCATCCATTTTGTGATGCCAGGGCTCTGCAGGATTCTACTGCGTTTCCACAGTAGGTACATGTCTATCCCTCTAGAAGGGTGGAATGCTACCCCCGCCGCCAGGACTGGCGGGGGGGGGGGGGTAGTATTCCAAGATGTTTGACACCAAGCACGACATGTTTTGATGCAGCCATTCCAAAGTTAGCATTTTACCGCGAGGATATAATGCACTTAAGAGTATATGGTTTAACCGCATCCACAAACAGCACCAGAGAAAGGACTCTGAGAGCTGCGGAGGGGCCCTGCTCAGGCAGAGGCACCCCCTCACATGGAAGCCAAGCATCCTGCCCTCAGGATTGATAGGGCCTGACTTAGGGGTGACTGATAGGTTTAAATGTGTGTGCAGGAGAGATATAGGAAACCTATATCTCAGTGAGGAGTGCTAGCACCACCTCACCCAGGCTGCAGTAGCAGGCCTGTGGTGTCAGATTTAGTCTGCTTCCCAGGGGTGGCATAATACATGCTTCTGCCCCTGGTAGGCCTGTGAAGTACCTATGCCCTTGGTACCTAAGGTACCATATACTAGGGACTCATAAGGTACCACAGTATCCAATCACTAGTGCTCCTAGAGTGCACTCCAAGTCATTTAGAGAGAACAGAGAGGCTGGGGCCCTGATTGGCAGGGACCCAGCCAGACTATAGCCAGAAACCAGTGTAAACATCAGAAAAAAAGTGGGGGCAACATGAGAGGCAGATCCTACTCTCCTACACAACCCCCCCCCAAACGCAGGGACACTAAACTAACCTTGACCAGTTGCGTCTTCATGTTCTAAGTGGAAATACCTTGAGAGTCCATCTGCATTGGCATGTTGGGTCCCAGGTCTATGTTCCACTGTATAGTCCATCCCCTGTAGGGAAATGGACCACCTCAAAAGTTTTGGGTTTTCACCTTTCATCTGTTTAAGCCATAGGAGGGGCTTGTGGTCAGTCTGAACTATGAAGTGAGTGCCAAACAAGTATGGCCTCAGCTTCTTCAGCGCCCACACCACAGCAAAGGCCTCCCTCTCTATAGCTGACCAACGTTTCTCTCTAGGGGTCTGCCTTCTGCTAATAAAAGCTACTGGCTGGTCTTGACCTTCATCATTCAGTTGAGACAGTACAGCTCCCACACCCAGCTCAGAAGCATCTGTTTGGACAATGAACTTTTTGGTGTAGTCTGGACTCTGTAAGATGGGGGCAGTGCACATGGCCTGCTTTAGGTCTTCAAATGCCTTCTGACAGCTAGCTGTCCACTGAACCTTTTTTGGCATTTTCTTTGAGGTCAGATCATTCAAGGGGGTCACTATAGATCCATATCCCTTGACAAACCTCCTATAGTACCCAGTCAGGCCTAAGAAGGCTCTCACCTGTGTCTGGGTGGTTGGAGCAACCCATTCCATTATGGTTTGGATTTTGCTCTGTAAAGGTTGAACCTGGCCTCCACCTACAAGGCGGCCCAGGTACACAACCTGACTCTGCCCTACCTGGCACTTGGTGGCCTTGATAGTGAGGCCTGCTTTCTGCAGAGCCTCCAAAACATCTCTGAGGTGGACCAGGTGATCCTGCCAGGAGGAACTAAAGACAGCAATATCATCCAGATAAGCTGAGCAATAAGTTTCCATCCCTGCCAGAACTTTATTCACCAACCTCTGAAAAGTGGCAGGTGCATTTTTCAATCCAAAGGTGTTAGAAATGGGGGTCTCTAGTTGGCAATGGCTGGCCACTGTCCAAGTAGGGACCCTTCTTCCTAAGTCAGAGTGAGAGGGCTACCCTCTTTAATACCCCTGCTCAACCCTGTGGTAACGTAGCACGAGCAGGTAGGCTTATCTCAGAGGCAGGGTGTGAAGCATTTATGATCATACACAGTAACACAGTGAGGAACACTACAAAGGGACACCACACAAGTAGTTATTATAAAAAAATAAGTATCTTTATATAAAGGCAGATTTATCACAAGACCAATAACTGTAAAAGCCACAATACTGTCAAAAATAGGATAGCTGTTGAAGGGCTGTCAAAAATAGTTCAAAGGTTGCAAAAATAAGGTTCAAGTTCAAAGCAGTGGTCTCTGCGACCCTTTCTTTCACAAAGTACCTGGGTTTAGTAGCAAAACCAACAAAGTGTTGCAAATAAGCTGTAGCGATGATTCTCGGCACGCGAGGCCGGCGATGCGTTGAAATCCTTGCCGCAAGGGAGGATGATGCGCCGATCTGCGGGATGCGTGCGGAGACGATGCGACAAACTTCTGCACGCTGGACCGCCGATGCGATGACTTTCTTGCCGCGTGGGAGAAGTCGATGCGGTGATCCTGTTGCGCTGTGCGATCGTGTTGCGATGCGAAGACAAGACGCTCCGCGAGGGAGCGACGAAATTCGGTGCGATGCGATCAAAGTGGCGAACGCACGGCGTCCGCACTGCGATGTCTCGAAGCGATGATTTCTTTAAGGGTTGCGAGTGCGCGGCGACAGCAGCGCGATGATCTTTCCAGCGCGTCTCAGCTGCATCGGCTCGCAAAGGGGCGTCAGTGAGGGTTTCGGGTTGCGGGCCCTCGGCGGCAGTAGCGCGATGATTTTCCCAGCGCTCTCGACTGCAGCGGCCCGCAAAGATGCGTTAGCGTCGATTTCTCACCCTCTTTTCTCTGATGCAAACTAGAGGCCCTGGAACTCCCAGGAGCCTCCTCAGCAGATAGCAGTCCTCGCAGGGAGGAAGCAGGAGGTTGGTGGTGGAGTCTGATGTGCCTGAGACTCCAGCAGGAGGCTAGCTCTTTTCCTAGCCCTTGGGTAATTGCTGTACAAAAATAAAAGTTCTCTCAAGAGTTCCTTTTCCTCTTCTTCACGGTCCAGTGGTCACTGCTGCAGGCCAGTGCAAGAAACAACACACAGCACAGGGACAGTCACTTCCTGCAGATTCCTCCAGTGGCACGGACAGAGTTTCCTCTCCAGATCCAAAAGCAATACCAAATGTAGGGGCTTGAGCACAGACATTTATACCCCAAAAGCCTTTGATCCTTGAAGCCACCAGTCCCTGAACCTAGCCAGAACCAGTTCTGCTCAGGCCTGGAGCACTTTGTTTACCAGGCTGCATCCTCCCTTTCAGAAAGAGGGGGTCTGCTAGCAGACACACAGTGGGAGGTGGAGCCAGCATTCACCTTGCCAGGCACAGCCCTATTCAGGTCAAGGAGCCACCCCTCCCCACACTCTAAATGCAGATCTCTCTATTCCACCCAGGTCTGACTCAGCCTGTCCTGCCCTCTAAAACCAGACAGCCAATACACATAACGGCAGAGCACACTGGAAGGCTTAGGCAAGAAAATACCTACTTTCTAAAAGTGGTATTTTCAAACACAGAATATAAAAATAAACGTCACTAAAAGGTGTATTTTAATATTCTGAGCTCAGGCATACTAAATTCGTTTTTCTACCATGTTCCTGGGGTCAATTAGGACTATAGCATGTAATAGTCAAACTGCCCATTTTAGCCTATGAGGAACAGGTAGCCTTACAGTAGTGAAAAACGAAATGGTGCATAATTCACTACCAGGACATGCTACACACACCAAGGCATGTCCTGCCTTACACATACAAGGCACCCTACCATAGGGGTGACTTACAGGATGCCAAGGGAAGGTTCAGGGGCTGGGAAGTCAGTGCACTTCACAGCCAAGATGGCAGTTCTGGACTGCACACAGACACTGCAGTGGCAGGTCTGAGACACACTTTACAAGCTGCTTCTGTGGGTGGCACACATCAGTGCTGCAGGCCCACCAGCAGCATTTGGTTTACCAGCCCTGGGCACACATAGGCCACACTACTAGGGACTAACAGGTAAACCAAATAAGCCAATCAGGGATATACCAATTCACATAGACATATTTATACAGGGAGCATTCGCGCTGTGACACTGAATGGCAGTGGCACAGCGCCCAGAGCATCTAACACCAGTAAAACAGAGGAGACAACAGCGAAAAATGGAAGGGAGACCCACGCCAATGGTGCCAGGTCTAACACACGTCCCCTCCAGCTGAAATGTGGGGAGAACTACCCATCCCCTTGGAAGTTCTCATCGCTAAGGCGGAAAAATCTGGACAGACCATCAGCATTGGCGTGTTCTGTACCAGGGCGGTGTTCCACCGTGAAGTCCATACCCTGTAGGGAAATGGACCACCTCAACAACTTGGGATTCTCACCCTCATCTGCATCAGCCATCTGAGGGGCCTGTGGTCTGTCTGAACCCGGAAGTGAGTCCCAAACAGGTATGGTCTCAGCTTCTTCAGTGCCCAGACCACAGCAAATGCCTCACGCTCAATTGCACTCCACCTCTGTTCCCGTGGAAGTAACCTCCTACTGATGAAGGCTACAGGTTGGTCTAGTCCCTCCTCATTTATCTGTGACAGAACGGCCCCCACCCCATGCTCTGAAGCGTCTGTCTGGACAACAAATTCCTTAGCAAAATTGGGCGCCTGGAGTACGGGTGCTGTACACATAGCAGTTTTGAGGGCATCAAAGGCTTTCTGACAGGTGTCAGTCCAGTTCACAATCTTTGGCCGCTTCTTGGAAGTCAGCTCAGTCAAGGGTGCAACAATGTTGCCATACCCCTTGACAAACCTCCTGTAATAACCCGTGAGTCCTAAGAAGGCCCTCACCTGGGTCTGGGTCCTTGGGGCTCCCAAGCCAGGATGGTTTCAATCTTGGGCTGCAGGGGCGCCACCTGGCCGCTCCCCACCTGGTGTCCCAAGTACACCACAGAACCCTGCCCAATCTGGCACTTACTGGCCTTGATTGTGAGGCCTGCTCTGCGCAGCGCCATCAACACTTCCAGGAGGAACTAAACACTGTAATGTCATCCAGGTAGGCGGCACTGAAAGCCTCCAGCCCAACCAACACCTGGTTGACCAATCTCTGGAAGGTGGCAGGGGCATTCTTCATCCCAAAGGGCATCACACGGAACTGGTAGTGCCCATCTGGTGTGGAGAATGCTGACCTCTCCTTTGCCCCATCCGTTAAGGCGATCTGCCAGTACCCAGACGTCAGATCAAACGTGCTGAGGTACCGGGCAGCCCCTAACCGGTCTATGAGCTCATCAGCTCTGGGGATGAGGTGCGCGTCGGTCTTGGTGACCGAATTGAGACCTCGGTAGTCCACACAGAACCTAAGTTCAGGAGTGGCACCAGGCGTCGCAGCTTTTGGTACCAAGACCACGGGGCTGGACCAGGGGCTGCTAGAGGACTCAACCACCCCTAGGGCGAACATTTTGGAGACCTCCTCCTTAATGCAAGCCCTGACCCTGTCAGTTACCATGTAAGCCTTGTGCTTGACAGGAGAACTGTCCCCGGTATCCACCTCATGGACGCACCAATCAGTGACACCAGGTACCAGGGAGAACAAATCAGAAAATTGCCCCAACAGGTGGTGACAATCTCTCTGCTGCTCAGGGGTCAGTGTGGTGGAGAGGATCACACCCTCCACTGACCCATCCTTCTCTTCTGCACACAGGAGGTCAGGGAGAGGCTCACTCTCCTCCTCAACCCCATCATCTGTGGCAAGAAGCATGCCCACTTCAGACCTCTCAAAGTGGGGCTTTAGGCGGTTCACATGCAGGACCCGCAAGTGGTTCCTGGGAGACTGAAAGTCCACCAAGTAGGTAACTGGACTTTTGCGCTCCACCACCTCAAATGGACCGGTCCACTTATCTTGGAGCGCACAAGGCTCCACTGGGGCCAGTACCCAAACCTTCTGACCAGGTTGAAATTCGACCAGAGTGGCATTCTGGTCGTGCCAACGTTTCATTTCTTCTTGGCTGGCTTCCAGATTTGCCTCAGCAATTTTTCTGAAACGCCGAGTCTGGTTCCTGAAAGCCAACATGTAGCTAAATACATCTTGGGGAGGTTTCCTGGGAGATTGCTCCCAGCCTTCCTTGACCAGACTCAGAGGTCCTCTATGGGTGGCCATAGAGGAGTTCAAAGGGACTGAACCCTAAGGACTTCTGTGGCACCTCACGGTAGGCAAACAACAGGCATGGCAAGAGGACGTCCCACTTACGCCTCAGGGGCTCTTCTAGGCCCATGATCATGCCCTTCAAGGTCCGGTTGAACCTTTCAACCAGACCATTACCTTGGGGGTGGTAAGGAGTGGTGAACTTATACGTTACCCCAAACTCCTTCCACAGAGACTTCATGTACTGGGAGATGAAGTTGATCCCCCTGTCAGACACCACCTCTCTGGGGAATCCCACACGGGAGAAAATCCCCATCAGTGCACGTCCCACCACGGGGGCCGTCACTGTCCTGAGCGGGATGGCTTCAGGGTACCGGGTGGCATGGTCCACCAAGACCAGGATGAACCTGTTGCCCATGGCTGTCTTGGGGTCCAGAGGCCCCACAATGTCAATGCCCACTCGCTCGAATGGGGTACTCACAACTGGAAAGGGCTGGAGTGGGGCCTTGATCTTCCCCCACTCTTCCCACTTGCCTGGCAAGTCTCACAGGTCCTGCAATGAGAGTCTGAACTCTTGTGCATCTGGGGCCAATAAAAGTGGGCAGCCAGCCTCTCAAAGGTCTTGGTCTGCCCCAGATGTCCTGCCAATGGAATGTCATGAGCCAACCCCAGTAGGAAGGTTCTGAAGCACTCGGGTACCACCAGCACACGGGCTGACCCTGGCTCAGCAACCTTAGACTCACTATACAGGAGACTGTTCTCCCAATAAATCAGATGTGAACCAGACATGTCACCTTCTGCCTGGGCTGCAGCCTGTCGCCGCATACCCTCAAGAGAGGGGCAAACTCTCTGCTGCTCACAAAATTCCTCCCTGGTGGATCCCCCTTCCTGCTGCCAATGGGTCAGCTCAGGCAGGTCCCCCAGTTCGGTGATCTGCTCCCCGGTAGGCTCCAGGGCATCCCCCTCAGGGTCTGCTCCTTCCTGGGCCGTGGGAACCAAGGGGGCCGGCTTCCCGTGCCCCCTGCCCCTTCTCTCTAAGGCAGGGATCTGGGCCCTACTCTCAGGCTCCAGATCCTTTTCAACACCCTCCTTGGCTGCCATGGACCGAGTGGTAGCACACGCCCACTCAGGCAGACCCAACATCTCTAAGTGAGCCTTCCTCTCCACCGTAGCCCACGGGGAGTCCTCTAAATCATTGCCCAGCAGACAGTCTACAGGCATGGCGGGCCTCACAGCTACCTGAAGAGTTCCTGAGACCCCCCCACTCAAAGGGAACCTGAGCCACCTCACATTGGCTCTCTGAGTTGTCGGCGGACACTACTGGGTAGAATGCATGGGGGACAACCTGCTCTTTGGACACCAACCGGGAGCTGACAGCAGTTACACTGGCCCCTTTGTCTCTTAGAGCCTCCACCCTATGGCCATTGATGGTCACCCACTGCCTGTATTTTTTAGTGTTAGCAGGCAGTGCAGGCTTGGGGACCATCTCAAAGTCCCCTAATGAGACAAGGGTCAATTCTACGGGATCCCACCCTCTTGGGCACCCATCTCCTCCTCTCCCAGGGCTACACTAGCAATCTGGCGGGGTGGTGCACGGGGTGCACTGGCTCCCTTTGGGGGCACTGGGGATCAAAATATCTGTGGCCCACTTGACCACAGTTGTAACACGTGGGGGCCCCTGGGAACAGGCCTACCTGTTGGGGGCCCGGTCCTCCTTTCTTGGGGGCTGGGACACCACTGCTTGGTTCCCTGGGGGATTACTTTGGGGCCCTCGGTGGAACTCCCTCTGTTGACCCTTGTCCCCCCACTTCTCTGCTGGGGACCCTGCCCACCTTTGGCGACGTCTCCCACTGGACCCTTGCGGACCCGGGTGCTCACCCAGCGGTCCGCTCTCCTCAGCAAGCTTTCTAGGGTTAGTCAGCTTGCAATCAATTAGGTGCTGGCGTAGCTCAGGAAAACAATTACTAGATAAATGCTCCCATGCAATCAAATCATAAAACTGTGCAAAAGTTTCTACTTTGCTACCTTTTACCCAGCGTTCCATGGCTCTGCAAAAAAAGGACACATATTCAACCCACGTGGTACCCTCTAGCTTCTTACAGACCCTAAACCTCTGTCTATACATCTCAGGGGTCAAATCATAGCGGGTCATCAACGCTTCCTTCATGTGGGCATAAACCATCCTACTTTCTGGGGGCAGGTCCAACAAGGTATCCCTCTCCTCACTCACAAAGCGTCCCCACAACCCCGCTCCCCAATCCTTCTCAGGGACCCGGTGGGACACCATGGCTAATTCATAAGCGGCAAACCATTGCCCAATATCTTCACTTTTGTGGAAATCTTTAATAACCTCCTTGGGTATATACACCCTACTCTCAGGGTGCACTACAGGTACGCTGCCACCAGAGGGGGAGATTTCCATGCTCTTAGCTTTAATCTCCAACTCCTCAATACTCTCTCATGCTCAAGCTTCATCCTCATAATCTCAATTTCTAACTTCTTGTTCTCTAGGTCCCGGTGACCATCCATTTTAAGCTTAGCCATCTCCATATTATGCCGCCTATCTCTCTCCCTGTCCTCCAGCTCTTCTGGGGACAGACCCTTAGCGGACACACTAGAGCCCGGGTTGGAAAGGGCTGGATCTCCTACTAAGTCTACTACATCGCCCTGCTGCTCTCCTCCTCCACAAGCTCTCCTAGATCCTTAGGGGCATCCCTGGCTTCTAGCCAGGCCTTCAGCGCCTTGTAATACTCCTCCCTTCTATTGAGACCTGTGATAGGGACTGTGAATTGCTTGCAAAAATATTTGAGCTGCTTGGCATTGTAGGTTTCTATCTTCTCTTCTTCCCAGGAGAGATCTTCTGAGGCATTGGATCTGGGATTGCCCATTGTAGAAATAACTGGCAATATCAATAAAGGACAGAAGAAAACTTCTCAAAAAATGTAAGCGGGTGAAAAATCACCGGCAATATCAATCACAATATAAAATCCTAAAAACTCTCAGAAATGTGCGTGGGTGAAAAATCACCAGCAATATCAATCACAATAGGGGATCAAAAACTTTCAATAAATGGGCGCGGGTGAAAAATCACCGGCAATATCAATCACAATATAGGATCCCCAAAACTCTCAGAAATGTGCGTGGGTGAAAAATCACCAGCAATATCAATCACAATAGGGATCAAAAACTTTCAATAAATGGGCGCGGGTGAAAATCACCGGCAATATCAATCACAATATAGGATCCTAAAACTCTCCGAAATGTGCGTGGGTGAAAATCACCAGCAATATCAATCACAATAGGGATCAAAAACTTTCAATAAATGGGCGCGGTGAAAAATCACCGGCAATATCAATCACAATATAGGATCCCCAAAACTCTCCAAAAAAAATGTATGCGGTACGTTATGGTCTGCACTCACTAGTAGTGTACACTATAATTACTGTATGCGATCATAAATGCAAGTCCAGATCCTCACCGCTGCCCACCAATGTTAGAAATGGGGGTCTCTAGTTGGCAATGGCTGGCCACTGTCCAAGTAGGGACCCTTCTTCCTAAGTCAGAGTGAGAGGGCTACCCTCTTTAATACCCCTGCTCAACCCTGTGGTAACGTAGCACAAGCAGGTAGGCTTATCTCAGAGGCAGGGTGTGAAGCATTTATGATCATACACAGTAACACAGTGAGGAACACTACAAAGGGACACCACACAAGTAGTTATTATAAAAAAATAAGTATCTTTATATAAAGGCAGATTTATCACAAGACCAATAACTGTAAAAGCCACAATACTGTCAAAAATAGGATAGCTGTTGAAGGGCTGTCAAAAATAGTTCAAAGGTTGCAAAAATAAGGTTCAAGTTCAAAGCAGTGGTCTCTGCGACCCTTTCTTTCACAAAGTACCTGGGTTTAGTAGCAAAACCAACAAAGTGTTGCAAATAAGCTGTAGCGATGATTCTCGGCACGCGAGGCCGGCGATGCGTTGAAATCCTTTCCGCAAGGGAGGATGATGCGCCGATCTGCGGGATGCGTGCGGAGACGATGCGACAAACTTCTGCACGCTGGACCGCCGATGCGATGACTTTCTTGCCGCGTGGGAGAAGTCGATGCGGTGATCCTGTTGCGCTGTGCGATCGTGTTGCGATGCGAAGACAAGACGCTCCGCGAGGGAGCGACGAAATTCGGTGCGATGCGATCAAAGTGGCGAACGCACGGCGTCCGCACTGCGATGTCTCGAAGCGATGATTTCTTTAAGGGTTGCGAGTGCGCGGCGACAGCAGCGCGATGATCTTTCCAGCGCGTCTCAGCTGCATCGGCTCGCAAAGGGGCGTCAGTGAGGGTCTCGGGTTGCGGGCCCTCGGCGGCAGTAGCGCGATGATTTTCCCAGCGCTCTCGACTGCAGCGGCCCGCAAAGATGCGTTAGCGTCGATTTCTCACCCTCTTTTCTCTGATGCAAACTAGAGGCCCTGGAACTCCCAGGAGCCTCCTCAGCAGGGAGGAAGCAGGAGGTTGGTGGTGGAGTCTGATGTGCCTGAGACTCCAGCAGGAGGCTAGCTCTTTTCCTAGCCCTTGGGTAATTGCTGTACAAAAATAAAAGTTCTCTCAAGAGTTCCTTTTCCTCTTCTTCAAGGTCCAGTGGTCACTGCTGCAGGCCAGTGCAAGAAACAACACACAGCACAGGGACAGTCACTTCCTGCAGATTCCTCCAGTGGCACGGACAGAGTTTCCTCTCCAGATCCAAAAGCAATACCAAATGTAGGGGCTTGAGCACAGACATTTATACCCCAAAAGCCTTTGATCCTTGAAGCTACCAGTCACTGAACTTAGCCAGAACCAGTTCTGCTCAGGCCTGGAGCACTTTGTTTACCAGGCTGCATCCTCCCTTTCAGAAAGAGGGGGTCTGCTAGCAGACACACAGTGGGAGGTGGAGCCAGCATTCACCTTGCCAGGCACAGCCCTATTCAGGTCAAGGAGCCACCCCTCCCCACACTCTAAATGCAGATCTCTCTATTCAACCCAGGTCTGACTCAGCCTGTCCTGCCCCTCTAAAACCAGACAGCCAATACACATAACGGCAGAGCACACTGGAAGGCTTAGGCAAGAAAATACCTACTTTCTAAAAGTGGTATTTTCAAACACAGAGTATAAAAATAAACTTCACTAAAAGGTGTATTTTAATATTCTGAGCTCAGGCATACTAAATTCGTTTTTCTACCATGTTCCTGGGGTCAGTTAGGACTATAGCATGTAATAGTCAAACTGCCCATTCTAGCCTATGAGGAACAGGTAGCCTTACAGTAGTGAAAAACGAAATGGCGCATAATTCACTACCAGGACATGCTACACACACCAAGGCATGTCCTGCCTTACACATACAAGGCACCCTACCATAGGGGTGACTTACAGGATGCTAAGGGAAGATTCAGGGGCTGGGAAGTGAGTGCACTTCACAGCCAAGATGGCAGTTCTGGACTGCACACAGACACTGCAGTGGCAGGTCTGAGACACACTTTACAAGCTGCTTCTGTGGGTGGCACACATCAGTGCTGCAGGCCCACCAGCAGCATTTGGTTTACCAGCCCTGGGCACACATAGGCCACACTACTAGGGACTAACAGGTAAACCAAATAAGCCAATCAGGGATATACCAATTCACATAGACATATTTATACAGGGAGCATTCGCGCTGTGACACTGAATGGCAGTGGCACAGCGCCCAGAGCATCTAACACCAGTAAAACAGAGGAGACAACAGCGAAAAATGGAAGGGAGACCCACGCCAATGGTGCCAGGTCTAACAAAAGGGCATCACCACAAAGTGGTAGTGCCCACTAGGGGTCGAAAATGCTGTTTTGGCTTTTGCATCATCAGCTAATCTGATCTGCCAGTAGCCAGCTGTTAGGTCAAATGTACTTAGATACTTGGCTGAGGCCAAAGTATCAATCAGCTCATCTGCCCTCGGTATGGGATAGGCATCAGTCCTATGACTGCATTGAGGCCTCTGTAGTCTACACAAAACCTCATTTCTTTCTTACCACCCTGGGTATGAGGCTTGGGTACCAGGACTACTGGGCTAGCCCAAGGGCTATCTGAAGGCTCAATTACACCTAGCTCCAACATTTTCTGGACTTCAGTCCTGATACAGTCCCTGACATGGTCAGGTTGCCTGTAGATTTTACTCTTGACAGGCAGACTGTCTCCAGTGTCCACCTCATGGGTGCACCAGGTAGTCTGACTAGGGGTCAGGCTAAACATATGTCTATACTGTTGCAGAACTTGTCTGCACTCAGTTTGCTGATGGTCAGTGAGGCTGCTTGCCAAAGCAACACCATCTACTGACCCATCATCAGGGTTCTGTGAGAGCAGGTCAGGGAGAGGGTCACTCTCCTCCTCCTGGTCCTCATCAGTTGCCATGAGCAAGCCCATGTCAGCCCTGTCAACATATGGCTTTAATCTGTTGACATGGAGCACCCTCAGGGGGCTCCTGGGAGTTCCAAGATTCACCAGATAGGTGTCCTGGAGGGCTGCTGGGGCCACAGGCTCCAATACCCACACTTTCTGTCCTGGCTGGTACACAGTCAGCACAGCCTTTTGGTCATGCCAAGCTTTTTGCAATTCTTGGCTGGCCTCCAGGTTTTTGGTTGATTTTTTAATGTATTCGGCCATCCGGGAGCGGAGACCAAGTACATAGTCCATCACATCCTGTTTGGGGGGTTTGAGAGGTAACTCCCAGCCCTCTTTAACCAAACACAATGGACCTCTTACAGGATGCCCAAACAGAAGCTCAAATGGGCTGTAGCCAACCCCCTTCTGTGGAACTTCTCTGTATGCAAACAACAGGAAAAGGAAGAAGAAGGTCCCATTTCCGCCTAAGCTTCTCTGGGAGTCCTTTAATCATTCCCTTCAGGGTTTTGTTGAAACGTTCAACTAACCCATTGGATTGTGGGTGATAGGGGGTGGTGAACTTATAAGTTACACCACACTCCTTCCACATTGCTTTCAAATATCCTGACATGAAGTTTTTCCCTTGTCAGAGATTACCTCCTTTGGGAAACCCACTCTGGAGAAAACTCCAATGAGGGCTCTTGCCACCACATGGGCTGTGGTGGTCCTCAGGGGAATTGCTTCTGGGTACCTGGTACCATGATCCACTACCACCAGGATAAACCTGTGCCCAGATGCAGTTTGAGGGTCAAGGGGACCAACAATGTCAATCCCTACCCTTCCAAAGGGTACCCCCACCACAGGTAGTGGTATCAGGGGGGCCTTTGTTGTGCCATCTGCCTTACCACTGGCTTGGCATGTGACACAGGAGCGACAAAACTCCTTTGTGTCCTCTGACATATGTGGCCAATGAAAATGTGGAACAAGCCTGTCCCAGGTCTTGTTTTGGCCCAAGTGACCTGCTAAAGGGATGTCATGTGCTAGGGTCAAGAGGAACCCCCTAAACGTCTGAGGTATTACCAACCTCCTGGTGGCTCCAGGGGCTGGATCTCTACCCTCAGAATATAGGAGTCCCTCATCCCAATAAACTTTATGGGACCCACTAGCACTCCCAGCAGCCTCAGCAGCAGCCTGCTGTCTGAGGGGTTCAAGAGAGGGCAGCACTGTTGCTCCTTACTCAGATCTTCCCTAGAAGGACCCCCTGCCCCCAAGAACTCAACCTGATCAGGCTCAAGTCCCTCTGGGGCAGTTCCTTCTTCAGGATCTGCTTCACCTCCCTCTGGGGGTGAATCTGTGATCTGAGACAGAGGGGAAGGCACTGCCTTTACCCTACTGCTCCTCCTCTTGGGAAGCATCTGGTCCATTGTTCCAGGATCCAGAGCTGGCTCAGTGTTATGCATTCTTGCTTGTGACCTGGTCACAGCAAATACCTCTGCAGGGATGCCCAACATCTCAGCATGAGTCCATAACTCTACTTCAGACCAGGCTGAAGTCTCTAGATCATTGCCCAATAGACATTCTACAGGGAGGTCTGCACTGACTACAACCTTCTTGAGGCCAGTTACCCCTCCCCAGGAGAAATTCACAACTGCCAGACTATGGTTGGTCCTGACATTGCTTGCATTGGTCACCTGGTACATTTCGCCCAGGATGATCTGTCCAGGGTCCACAAGATCCTCTGCCACCATGGTGACACTAGCACCTGTGTCCCTAAATGCCAAAGCCTGTTTACCATTTATTACAGGCTGCTGTTTGTATTTGCCCAGATTACTGGGGCTTACTAGGAAGGACATATCAAGGTCTCCATTACCAATCAGCATTGCCTGAGTGGGCACTCTGACTAGGTCAGAGTCCACTTCAGAACCCAGGGTCAACCCTACTACACCATTATTCTGCGTACCACCTCCACCTGTAGCTGAGCTAGGGGGAACAGTTGCCTTAGGGGCAGGAGTGGTGGTGGTTTGGTCTTTGGACTTGTTACAATCAGACGTCCAGTGCCCTTTCTGTTTACAGAATTTGCACCAGGGCTTCTTTTGGCCTTTTCCCTTGTTGGATTGTGACTCCCCACCAGATGCAGATTTTTGGGGCCCTTGTGAAGACTTCTGGTCTTTGACTTATCCCCACCTTTCTCAGAGCCCTTAGGATCCTGCTTCTTGGTGTCATCCCCTTGGTTCTGGGGTTTCTGCCTTACCCTGGTTCTGACCCATTTGTCTGCCTTCTTTCCCAATTCTTGGGAGAGGTCAGATCTGAGTCCACCAGGTACTGATGCAATAACTGGTTCTGGCAATTATTAAGGATCTGTTCTCTCATCATCAGATTATACAATCCCTTGAAATCAGTAACCCTACTGCCAACCAGCCAACCCTCCAGAGCCTTGGTTGCACAATCTACAAAGTCAGTCCAGTCCTGAGTCTGTGCCTTCTGGGTGTCTCTGAACTTCAACCTGTACTGCTCAGTGGTTAAGCCAAACCCATCTATCAGTGCACTCTTCAGGACTTCATAATTATCAGCATCCTCTTCTCTAACAGTGAGGAGCTTGTCTCTACCTTTGACTGAAAAGGAGAGCCACAAGATTGCTGCCCACTGCTTTTGGGGGACCTGCTGTACTCTACAGGCCCTCTCCATAGCAGTTATCCACTTGTGGATATCATCCCCACTCTGGTAGGGAGGACCAACCTTGCTCAGGTTCCTATGGTCTGGAATAGATTCTCTGCCTCTAGGGACACTGTTGCTGCCACCAAGGGGTTCTAACCCCTCTCTTCTAGAAGCTCTCTGGATCTCCAGGGCTTCTCTATCCAGTGCCAACTGCTTGGTTCTGAGGGCAACTCTTGCTTCCTCATACTGCAGCAGTTTGCACATTCTGTCAGAGGAGGTCTCTCTTATGGGAAAGTATGAGTTCCTCTGCTGGACAAATTCTCTGCCAGAGTGATAAGAGTGGTCAGATTCCCTGGAAGGGGACCTATGCCTCTCATCCACTCTGTCAGTTCTCTTAGGGAGAATTCCTCTGTCCTTTGCAGGCCCCTTGGAGCCTGGCCCTTCAATCACAGAGTCTTGGTCATTCTGATTTTCATCATCTGACCCAGACACTGTAATTGACCCACCCACTGATTCAGACCCATTAGCTCCTAGAGCCAATCTAAGATCATCTGCTGTCAGCAGATCTATCAGGTGTAGTGTGGAGGGACTCTGTCCTAGCTTCAGGTGTCTTTCAACACACATGGCTCTCAAGTCAGAGAAAGCCATGTCCTTATACTGAGGCTGAGTGGATCCACTGGTTCCGCCCTTTAAGGACATTCTAGTGTTGTGCAGTGTTGTACTACCTACACTAGTTTGTGGCCTACTGATACTAGCTTGAGCTGTAGAAAGGGTGTGCTATCCCTTGGCACACAGCTCTAAGTTCAGTAGAACTTATTGATACTAAGCTTGACTTTATATGTACCTTAAGTACCTATAGTGGTTTTAAGTTAGTAATTCAAATAGAGATTTTCTGGTAAAACAATAGCAAGCTGGAATCCCACACGCTGCCCACCAATGTGAGAAGTTGACCTGGTATATGCTGTTCACTAATTAAAGTGGACACCTTGCACCAGTACAATTCGACTCTTATGGTAGATAGGTTTAAGACAACCTTTAAAGAAAGCTATCCTAGTGGTAGCTGTGGAGAGCAGCCTTCAGGCTAAGTCTTGAAGGAATGTAAAGCAGCTTGTTTTACCACACATCGCTGCTGACACGCCGCTGCTGACACGCCGCTGCTGACACGCTACTGCTGACACGCCGCTGCAGACACCACTGCTGACACACCACTGCTGACACACCGCTGCTGACACACCACTGCTGACACACCGCTGCTGACACACCGCTCCTGACACCGCTTCTGACACACCGCTCCTGACACCGCTTCTGACACACCGCTGCTGACACACCGCTGCTGACATGCCGCTGCTGACACCACTGCTGACACGCCGCTGCAGACACCACTGCTGACACACCGCTGCTGACACGCTGCTGCTGACACCACTGCTGACACACCGCTGCTGACACACCGCTGCTGACACATCGCTGCTATACAAAAGGGGATGATGGACGGAACGTTTGAGCCAATCAAACACTCACCCCCAGTCAACTGATCTGGGTTTAATCCATCATCATTCTTTAGCTCACTCCACCACCCCAGTTCAGACATGGCCATATGCAAATCAGTCTGACCCTGTGCCTCATGGGAACAGTCCAGCCCGAACTGCCAAGCCATGTCTTCCCTGGACCGGAAACAAGCATCCTAGGACCGGTTTCTGGCATTCCAGCCGTCATCAGCCAGGCTTGCTTGAATCCAGTGGCAAAGTGAGCAAGGGACCCACGTCTGGGCATACCCCCGCCAACTTACATGCCTCTCCTGAAACGCCGCTGCTGACACGCCGCTGCTGACACGCCACTGCTGACACGCCGCTGCTGACACGCCGCTGCTGACACCACTGCTGACACGCCGCTGATGACACGCCGCTGCTGACACGCCACTGCTGACACGCCGCTGCTGACACGCCGCTGCTGACACGCCGCTGCTGACACGCCGCTGCTGACATACCACTGCTGACATGCCGCTGCAGACACCACTGCTGACACACCACTGCTGACACACCGCTGCTGACACACCGCTGCTGACACACCGCTGCTGACATGCCGCTGCTGACACCACTGCTGACATGCCGCTGCAGACACCACTGCTGACACACCGCTGCTGACACACCGCTGCTGACACATCGCTGCTGACACGCCGCTGCTGACACCGCTGCTTACACACCGCTGCTGACACGCCGCTGCTGACACACCGCTGCTGACACACCACTGCTGACACGCCACTGCTGACACGCCACTGCTGACACGCCGCTGCTGACACGCCGCTGCTGACACGCCACTGCTGACACACCACTGCTGACACGCCGCTGCTGACACGCCGCTGCTGACACACCACTGCTGACACGCCGCTGCTGACATGCCGCTGCTGACACGCCGCTGCTGACACGCTGCTGCTGACACGCCGCTGCTGACACGCCACTGCTGACGCCACTGCTGACACACCAATGCTGACCCCTTCTGTGCACCCCACTGCTGACACGCCACTGTTGTGCACCTCACTGCTGACACGCCACTGCTGACACACCACTGCTGACACACCACAGCTGTGCGCCCCAGTGATGAAGGCAGAATTGAATGCAGCCAAATTTGGAAGAGGTGGGCATGAACAGCACAGACCCACGTCATCTGGAGGAGTCAGGGCAAGGAGGAGGGTGCAAGAAGCTGCCAGCACAGCTACGATAGGAGGAACATTAGACAGGTGCATAAAAGACAAGGACGAAATCCATCTGATCCCAAAGCGGAGTCACGCGGGCGGGGGATAAGAAGGTGGGTGCAACTAAAAGAAGTGGAGTAGGAGGAGGCAAGAGCTCTGATGTAAAGAAACAACTAGCTCCGTAGAGCAGATGGACGACAAGGGGTGCTACCGGGTGGACGAGGCTTTACAGAGCAGATTACGGCTGCTCGGCCCTCACTAAGGATAGTCGCAGGTGCAGGTAGAAGTGATGTTTGGCAAGTATTGTAGGGGGAGAGGACATGGGAGAGTTAAACGAATAGAACAAGCATTGAAAATGCAATAGGTCTCGCCTTTGATTAAGTTAAAGCCATTTGCTTTGCTAATGGTATTGTATAGCAAAGCAAATGGCTTTAACTTAATCAAAGGCGAGACCTATTGCATTTTCAATGCTTGTTCCCCCTTGCCGCTGCGTAATTCACTTTTTTTGCCTCCTGCACAATTTTCGGGAAGCGTCTCTTTTCTCGTGTTGGAGAGGCTAGTAGCCGCTGTAATTGCCAAGCTGGGTTGATTGCTCTTGGTTTTGGCAGCTTTGGCCCCACGTCCTGCCATATTTGGCTTTAAAGTATTTTGCCGTGTAAATGTCAAAATTTCCACAGAGACTTCCTTTTGTCTGTGGTAAATCACTCTGGCAAAATGAGGACAAGTATGTTCTTATATCTTTTGTTGGTCTGCCAGGAGCACCGAGAGCATCGGATGGAGCAGTTGATGCGTGGCCAGGGCTGCGGAAGCTCGAGCGGTCCTCGGATGCTCTGAGCTGCCTCGCGCTTCTCATCACGGTGCTGCCAACCTTGACAAACACGGAGGGGATCGCATTATTATTCCCACACATCTCCGGTTCTGAGTTAGTTGGCGGCGACAATTTCGGCGCGGTGCGGCGTATCTGTTTGCGGCATTTGGGTGCCACTATTTTAGATTTATTTTGCTTCTTTTTTCATTGATGTTGGTGTGGTATGGGCCCACGCAAACGGCCAGATCTCATACTTTACCTTAATTGTATCGGGCTTATCCTTATCTCCTACTGCTGCTGCAAGCCACACCTGTTCCAGTCAGGCCGCTTCTGATCAGAGGAGGTGGGTTTTTTTCACTTACAATATTACTGTTGTTTTGTTGCCAATTACCTTTATCTGTACAGCAATTATGGCTCTTTGTGAGTTAATGAGCATAAATGGACATAGGAATTAATGGAGAACTGATAAATTATCAGAGGAACGCCCAGTAACAGCTCAATCGAACCAATGAGCTTCAGGACTGTGGGATCACACCTTGCACAACTCCCCTCCCACACCCACACTGCTCCTCACCGGTGGATTACCTCCGGCCTCCCTGGGTTTGTGTTGTAGCAACAAATGCGGCCAGGATCAGGGTGTCTTCACAGCATGGCACTGCCCACATACGTTGTGCCACGCTGTACTTTGCAAGGTGCCTGGAGTGCACCAAGATGCACCAGGATGAAAGACAAGGGCAAGGGCAGCTGGCGAGTGGGGCACAACCAGGCGGAACCACAAGCCGTATCCGGTTCTAACCGGGCCGCCTCCGTGGACCGCCTGGGGCACACACTCTGCGGCCATCGACTAAGGCAACTGCACTCGCCGCCTGCCGCACGTCAAACTTGTCTGGAGCTTGGCTGGTCTGTACTGCAGGCTATAACAGGCCGACCGGCACCTCAAGAGGGACCCTGGATTTTCCTTTGGGGCCTTTGGTACTCCAGGCTCCAAGTTCTTGAGCCCTGGGAGTCTGCCTAACCAGGGTCATTGCTCGCTCGCCTGCTCAGGCGTCCACTCGTCTGCTCAGGCGTCAGCGTGCCAGCACTTGGAACTCCAAGCGCGATTCAACAGGAACACGCTGTTACTGTGAACAGGGGCTTGAATAAATCAATCACTGAACAACTTGCAGTCTTTTTGCTTTTCCACCTTCTCTAGTTAAGAAATGCACAATTTGGCATGATTCGCTCGATTTACTAACATACTTTCAGGAGTGTATTGTGCACGCTCTCTGCCGCTCTGTGCCCACATCCTCTCTTGTCTGGCAGCACTTATCCAATACTTTTAATGGTACACCCCTACTGGATCTCTATGGTCGGCATCCTTAATGAATACCACTATCCCCAAATGTAAAAAAGCCCGATGGGACGGGCAGGAGTTTTGTGACTGGCACAGCAAAATTATAGAACTATCTGCCCCTTGCTTTGAAAAATTCTCCCAGTCTCATTCATTTAGAAAGTCATTAAAAACTTGGCTCTTTGATCAATAATTAGGGCTCATCCACTTTGATAATGCTCCTACATTTTCTTCAAGGTAGCGCCAAGACACTGACCAGGTATTTGAGCGCTTCTAAATTTATTAACATAATATAACAAAGTCTTGTATGCCTCCACTATTGTGTTTGTTCAAATATTGAATCATTTTCCACTGAATGTTATAAACCTTTGTGATGTCATTTAATTTACTATCCTTTCTAAATTCATGATCCTTTTTCGGGCTGTTTCATTACTTATATTTACAAACTTACTGAGCTAAGTTGATTCTGCCTTGTGACATTTTATATGGTGATATAAGAAATCTGCGGAGCCTTGCAATTTTTACAACTTCCTTTACATAAGGGTGTATGGTTACTGCTAGTGGAGAGGTGTGGCGCAGCGGCCAGGGCAGCTGACTTCGGAGCACAGGGCTCACGGTTCGATCCCCGGCTCCAAGGGCAGCTCAGCACCATGTGACTCTGGGCAATAGCTCACTTAATTTCCACGACGGCCCCCAGCGCCTTGACACCCGTAAGGGTGAGTAGTTTGCGCTTTACAAATACGGATTTACATTTACTGCTATGCCCTAAATTTGATTGGGCGGCTCCCTCTATTAGATTTTGCCAGTTAATCTCTGCTCCAATTTGTTTAATGGAGTTATATGATAATCTTTCATTACACGAATGAATGAATGGATGAATGAATGAATGAATGAATTTTTATTTATATTGCACAGTTACTTAAAACCATTTGCAATATGACTTACATACAAATTTAAAAGATGATTAGAGTAACAATTGTTTAAAAAACATTCGTACAAAATGGGTTTACGTACAGCATTATCAAAACCGAATAAGAAGATATGTTATATACATTAAAAAAACGGCGAGAGATTGCCAGTTCAGCCTTATTTCAAATTTGATACAGGTACTAAGGTTGGTAGTTAAAACGGCGTCATCATGAGCTAATTGCTGGAGTCTGATTGTTTAACAAATCAGATTGCCTCTTGTATTGCCTGGCCCCTTCCTCTTCCATAAGCCTAAGACGCAGATCGGCCATGTATCTCCCAAATCTGGCCAAGTCTGGCGGTTGGGTGCAGGAAGAGAGAACCGAGACTGCTTCCTTCACTGTCCGGACCCCGTTACGCAGCCATATGTGTTTTAAAAGGTTCTTACGGGGCTGTAGCATGCCGGGACAGCAACAAATCAAGTGTAGCAGAGATTCAGATTTAAAGTTGCAAATTCTACATTTGGTTTTGTGTTCGAGGGACTTCCACCCAGGATTTAGTTCTTTAATTGGGAGGGGCACTAGTCTGGCCCATACAATGTTTTTTAGTGCTTTCCTTCCCAGTGCTTGGCTGAGATAGGGCTGGATTTTATGCCCTGCATATGATGTCATCAGCCCGGGTTGGCCTCTTCCTGTTACATAGTCCGCTAGGTCATTTTTATGTGACAGTTGGTAGCATTGTTTATTAATTGAGTTTTTAATGGCTAGATAGTTTATCGTCCCTTGGTCCCAGTTTTCAATGACTAAACCCAACTTTTCCACTGCTTCCTCCATATAACATTGCCACGGGTTAATTGACCCCCCGTAGATCGGCTTCAGCTTGCTCTTTAAGCTTCCGGCTGGGGCTGTTAGTACTTGATAGTAATATTTCGCATGCATTCCCAAACATTCTTTACTTTGTTGCTTCAGTCCAAATTCCAAGCGAATTAGGCTGTTGCGAGTGTATTTGGGCAATTTGAAAATGCGTTTATAGCCTGGCATTGTGCTTTGTCTAACATTGATTCCCTTTTACCCGGGAATGCCTGCTGTGCATACCCTGCAGTTGCCCTGATTTTAGCCTGTATTACTTTTCTAATAGGAGCTGTCGTCGGACTTTGCATTAGCTCATTTAGTTTACATAAGGCATAGGTTGTTGACTGTGCTTTGGCCTTCATTTTATGTAGATGTAGCGTTGCCTTGCCCGTTTCACTTAGCCAGCACCCAAGGTAATTGTAGGATTTCGCAGTAGAGATGATTTCTTTGCCACATGCCATTTCAATAGGGCTTTTTTGGGGAAATGTCCGAAAATTACTACTTTCGTTTTTTGAGCATTTATTATAAGCTCATTTCTTTCGTTGTAATTGTTAAGGGCATCTAGGCCCCTTTGTAGCCCGATTTTTGTGTGGTCCATTACCACTAAATCGTCTGCGTATTGTAATATTTGCAGTTTGTTGGTTCCAATTTTCGGAGTTACGAGACTGGCATTGTGAAGCTTCTTCCCCAGATCAGCGGTGTATAAGTTAAACAGTGTGGGGGCCAGTACACATCCCTGTTTTAAACCACGATTTGTCAAGCACTTCTTCGTTGTGGTGTTGTCTGCTAGCTTCACTTTGATCCAGGTGTTACTATACAATGAGATAATGGCGTTGAGAAGACCTGCTGGGATATGCCAGTTGCGCAATTTGTCCCAAAGCTTGTGTCGAGGCACCCCATCAAAGGCAGCTGAGTAGTCTACGAAGCATGCAAAAACTGGTTTATTATTTTTACCGTTTGCTTGCTGGCTTAGGTACGACATGGCCACGATGTTATCAGTTGTGGAGCAGCCTTTACGAAATCCGGTCTGGTAGGGGGGGAGGATTTCGTTCTCTTTAATCCATCTATTTTATTCATTCAATAAGGTGCTGGCGTAGGCTTTTCCTTCAATGTCCAAGAGGGCGATTAGTCTATAATTTTTTGGCTCTGTGTTGTCTCCTCTCTTGAAAATTTGATGTAAAAATGACCCTTGCCATGAATCGGGCACCTTTGCTTTCAATCGACATTCGATAAACAGATTGGATAAGTATTTTTCCCCAATATACTGGATCTTCTCTAAAGATTGCTCCAGGAAGACCGTTGGGCCCGGGGGCCCCGTCTTTTCTTATCTTTTTTATTACTTTTTCGACGGCGGTACAGTCTTGTTCTTTGCCCATAAATTCCACTGAGACCTCCTCGTCTGTATTTGCGCTAGCCAAGGGGCGAACCCCGGAGCTTCCAGGGTCAATGAAGCCTTCCTTTTCAATATATATTGTAGAGACATGTCTCAGCCATGCAGCTGCGTGTACAGAGTTGCGCCTGTCTACTTTACCTTACTCCAGGCTGGCTATAAATTGCCAAAGCTGACGTTGTTTGTGAGGTTTTGAGAGCTCATGTATTGTTATCCAGTCTTTCTCTATTTTATTTTGTTTAAGAGACCATAGCAGATGTCTGCGCTTTTTAGATAAATCTTTACATTTTTCCCTTGTTTCTTGGGTTCCTGCAATCTTATGTGCTCTTTTTGCCCTCTTCAGGTTACGTATTATTGTACTTAGTTTTGTGTTATTGTGTCTAAGTTGTGAGATGTGTGTCGTCGTTCCATGTGGGCTGACTTTGTAGTTGTTGACAAGTATGGTTTTTAGAGCACAAATCCACCTCATCCAATTATCCACACTGGGTTGGTTTCCAGGATGCTTACCTTTACACTCTTGTTTTTCTTTCCATGCATTAAATAATGTGGCCTGATGCTTGTTCCACTTTAACCTTCTAACTAGTGTGTGTTCTTCAATCCCTGTTGAATGGGATACTACAGCTACTTGTTCCCTCTGTGTGACACTAGTATTTAGTTCAACCTGCAGCAATTTGTGATCACTAGTTTTGTGTGATTTTACTTCAAACTTAACTATTTTCTGAGTGAGAAGGCTGCATAAAAAGATGTAGTCAATTGTGGAACAGTTCTTAAATGTGGCCGTATCTGAGTGTTTGGAATCCAAACTTTTCCAGGTTTCATTGGCGGACTTTAAATCATAATTCTGCAGGAAAGAATTGAAAGTTCTCTCAGAGCTGGTTGGACACGACCTGTCACTCATATTTGTTCCCAGATAGTGTAGATTAAAGTCTCCTACAATCACTTTAGCCGATAGCGCATAAGTATGCAAAATCTCCTGTATTAAAGTTGTAATGTTTTTTGTAGCTTCCAATTTCAACGGACCATGTGCGTTTAAGTATATGTTTATAACTAGGATTGAGGAACTATCATCTCTGTCCCCTTTTCCCTCCATTACGAGTGCCTGTAACACGTCTGACTCAATTTTTACCCTTTTTACTGTTATCTGCTTTGCATGTTTTACATAGATCGAGATTCCACCTGATGGTCTACCAAACTGATTATGTTTTGTTGCTAGTTTGTGAAAACCAGCGTAGCCTTCAAGGTGTACATGATCTGTGGCCCAGGTCTCTTGTAGGCATACGATGTCACCTTCCTGCAGTATATTTGTTGCTGTTACATGTTTAAGCGCTTTACGTATGCCTGCCACGTTCCAAGAAATGATTTTAAAATTGGAAAGTAATTTATGGTTACTGTAGGGTGTACTAGACACTTCTGATATTATGGGGTTTGCGGTGGACAACACTTGTTGATTCCGTAAGGTATCAATTATAACCACTTGGTCATCAGGAATAAGGAGTGCCACATTGTAACTCTCTGCTTATCCTACTGAATTGATCATTCCTTTGAATTTCCAGTAGCCCCTCGTCTTTTACTGTCCTACTTATGGTCATGTCTTCCTGTCTCCTTACTGAAATGGTTAGTTTCTTATAGTTTTTGTCTAAGTGTATTTTTGATGTGCCTCTCAATATCCCTTGTGAGTGCTCTTTGACTTTCGTTGTAGGATTTGTTATGTTTGCTGGCTCCAGTAGAATTAATGGATACTTTTCTTGTTCTGGTACGATTACAACAATACCCCAATTTTTAAAAATATCTTTTTCTCTAACTTCAGACGTGCGGTGGTTTGACCAAGTCACTATAGTATCTTCTTTACAGATGTCTTCGTCTTTTGGTTCAAATTGAACCCTAAATATATCTTCACTTTTTATGTGAGACAATGAAGGTATATGTTGAAGGAGCCTTAGTAAATTCCCCCTGTCCAGTGTATTGTGTCTCCCCTTTGATTTGTACTGTGGTTGAAGAATTGTTTTACACGTGTTTCTAGTCTTTCATTACACTCTTTTGTCATAGTTTAAAAGAGCACACTTCAAAACTTTAGCGGCATACCCACATATATATGGTCCTTGATTACACAAAAGCTTCAGATCCCCAGTTGACACAATACACCTCTCTTTGATATAATCCACTTCTACCTGAATTATTACATGATTTATAAGTATTCCAAAGGGCTAACTCTTCATTCCAATTTTTAGACCAACATTACCATGGCCTGACTTTTCACTCTCTTTCTACACATATTGCCACACCTTCAACTCCCAAAATGGGGTTTTTAAAATATTTGCAGATGCATTCATTTTTCATGAGTACCGAACATTCTAATTTCAACCTTGCAACCTTTTCCTTCCTGGAACAGCATTTACCAATGTTGTGGGGATTCTGCACATGTACAGAACTATGCGCAGGAAAACAGGACCTCAGTGAATAGGGGTGTACCAACCTACCACATTAGTACCCAAAATCCCAAACCGACTAGCTATAGTGTCTCATTTGTTCTCCGTCTACAGCGAAGCTACCAATGATTAGACATCCTAGAACACGACACTCCCGACTCTCTCAGGAATCGCGGGAGCCAGACAACTCTTTCGTTCACTCACTCATACTTGTCCACAATGCGAGTAATCAGAGTCACGGTATAGTTTAAAATGTTTATTTTAACTAACGCGCTCTATGGTACAGTACACGTGCCATTACTAGCAGCAAAATGCATAAACACAATATAGTCAGCATTGTCACAATTCCATAGAATATAAACGGGGATATCATTTTATAAAGACAGTGGAAAAGGACTACAATACCTAACCACCCTCCCCGTGGTAAGAAATAGTTTATTATAAAAAGAAGACCTCTGGGCTTTGACAGCAGACCCCATACCTCAAGGCCTAGATGAAAGGTTTACATCTCAGGACAAGCACAGCTCTTCTCTCTGGAAAGGAGTCTCTCCAAGTGCCTGCACAACATGTTTAGCTCGCAATATTAAAGCATACGATTTTCAGTAGCGCAGCTGTGTGTCATGTTATGTCTAGGTTCGAGGGACTGACCAGAACAGAATAACAAGGGGCATTGTTGATCGACCTTGTACATCGTGTGCAGACTAAACCTCAGAGCACAGCAGAGAACGCGAAAAGCAGACAGTTCTCATGTGAAAGGGCACAAACAGAGTCTTGCGAAATCTATGCATGCAGTGTCGTGCGCAAAAGCAGCGTCATGGCAGCGAAGCCCATGCTAACTTAGCAGATGTCAACAATGGACCCATAATCCATACTACACCCTCCCCCTGGTAAGGCAATCGCATGTAGACATAGTTCGAAAACAGAGTTCAAAAAGTGAGAGCAGAGTTCAAAAAGTGAGAGTGTAAAAAAAACCTATTAGGGAAAAAAGTAAGGTTGTTTAAGGGCATCAAAAATCCAAGGACTGGTGAATTTAATCCATCAGAGTGTAGGAGCAAAAAAATGCAACACCCTCCAGAAGGAAATCATTGTTGTTGGTAGAGAAAAGGGATGCCATCCAGTTTATCAAATCGAACGAACAAGTGTGCTCCTCATATGCGGGTGCCTCCATTAGCATCTCCGGACAACTTGCGTGATATTCGATGTAACTTTGAAGTAAGAGATTCTGCGCAGCCTCACAGACATCCCATTGAGCCTAGATTCCAAGTGCAGCCGCATACGCCATTAAGCTAACCCCAGAACAGTCCCGCTCATGGCCACTAAGGGACCCACCAGCTGGTCGAAATCCGGGTCCGGACATGACGAATTGGAGAGGCACAAATCCAATGCCCATGTAAACGGACATTTTAGACATGAAAAGACAGGTTGCACGCAAGAGAAGTATGCAAAGCGGAAGGACAACCCATAAGACACACTGAGAGCTGCCAGTGGTAGTGTACCGAAGCATTCATGCATGCGGTCATGAAGCAATCGCAGCCGGTCTTGTCTGTGCAACACCAAAAGAGGAGCAGCCATTGCGCAGCAGACACAGTAGAAGCAGGATCCCAGCAGCTAACACCAGCATTAAAGGGAATCCACCAAAGACGCTGGAAAAGATAGAATGAATGAATGCAGGTATAACACCAAATATTGTCTGAAAAGAAGTCACAAGGCCAGAGCCGACAGCTTTAAAAAAATGAGCAAGGCCACTTGTATCAGACGCATTAAATATGCGGTGTATTAGCTCCCCAAAATGCAGTGGGAGGTTAGTAGATAAAAGTGTTTGAATTTCGCCAGCAGCGCTAGCCACCTGCAGGTTGAAGGTTTCTCGTGCGGAGGTAAGGGCGACTTCTTGTTGGGTTAAAAGCGCCTTTAATCTGCTCAACTTGTTGAAATCTGCTTTCAAAGTTGGTATGGAAGGCCAAATTGAGCCATCGAGCTGCCCATGCGGGGGAGGAAAAAGCACATTTTTACAACAAATTACGCGTTGTGAAACCATTACTATGTATGGTATACCAGCCAGCAAGCCGCAGCATTCTTGGTTATTTAGAATAAGATAACTACCGTTAGTAAGCAGAGTGAACGTGGGAATTATTGCCGGAACCGGATTACCATTCAAAACCCATGCAAGGTTCGGAGCTGACATATTACATGCTCCGTGCAACTTAATATTTTTGCAAACAAGGGAATGACCCACTGTAGAATCACAGTCCTCCCCTGTAAGGTATACTTCAGTTTCTTCCCGCAAACATCGGTAGGTAAAAGGCAAAGACCACAGTTCATGCAGAAAAGCACTTCCCAGAGGTTCAAAGCGGCCTAGCGGGTAATGTTTCATACAGGAGCTGAATTGGAACAGCGAGAAAGGCAAAGATATAACCCCATGAATTAGCCAAACGACAGAGTCAGTTTCCGCTACAGAAAAGGGCAAAGGGTCTATTTTTTCTATGTTTAGAAGAGTGTAAAGTGCATCTTTCATGGACATGAACTGCTGTTTGTCAGTTAAATTAAATGGTAAAAACAAAGCAGTCGCATTCACATAATCCCATGGTACTTTTCCCATTTTTAGAGTTTGCAAAGTCCATGCGAATTGCATCACGGAACGTAATTGATTTTGACCATGATATAACAGAGACACATCTTCTTGCACAATATCAATAACAGAAGAAACAATGTTATCCAATGTGTAAATGCGGGAAGATAGTGTGTTAATACTGTTATCGACAACAGCTAGAACCTTTTCTAAGTTCGCTTGGTCTATTTCCACGTAGACGTGACGCTGCTTCAATCTGTGAAAGTTTCCATATTTCATTGTAAGTTGCGTAATAGAATCTCTTTGTTCTAGGAACCCTAGGTCCCAAGACAAAGTCGGACAAATTTATGTTATTGGACAACAACGATAAATGTTGTTTAACGGACGAGAGTGTAGAGTGCTGCAACCACTGTTGACATAATTTTCCAACCGAATAGGTTGTTACCGAATGTGTATCTGGAAATCGTGGGTCGGGTCTGTCTTGCCTGTAACCTGAATTAGTGTTATGAAAACGGAGTTGGCAGGTATTCGAATTCATCTGCCAAACTAGACAACCTAAAGGATTCATTTCAGATACATTAAACGTGTTATTTTGAAACAAAGATTGTAAGGCATCAATGGTATAATTTGTGTATTTGCGCCAATTATTAAACTCAGCTAATGAGGGAATGGCAGGGGCGTTCAACTTTTTTGAAGTTGCCAAATCAAAGCACGTTGTCTGGTAAACTGTTTCATTTAAAAACAACATCTGTGCTAGAATGAGGCAGGCACGATGTAAGGCTTCAGAGCCTCGTACCTGCCAGGTTTTAGAAGCCCAGATCGATTTCAAATCAATGGTGGCCTTCCAGTGATCATAACCCCTGACTGACAGATCATGTCTGAAAGAATTTGAGTAAATTAATTTCGTATGGGTCAACATTACTTTGGGCGATGAAGGAATATTTAATTTAAAATAATAAGACTCAGGTGTTGACCTGTCGAAATCTGTAAAATATGTAAATTTATTTCTAAGTGTTCGCGAACTACCTCTTATTGGTGTAGGGCAATGTTCCCACTGTGTGTAATTGACAACAGGGCGTAATGTATTAGTCTTATGTAGGAAATGATGCCCATAATGTTGATAACAGAATAAATTGGCATAATTGGCAGAATTTAAATATAAATCTTCAGCATTAAAAGCAGCATAATACTTCAAATCAGAAAACAATGATTGTATTGCATGCACATCCCAGTCGTCTGAGCGTATGTCCTTTGTTACCACATCACCCATGGAGATGCGAAAGACGTATAGAACGTTAATTATTTCCGTCGGCCCATGGACCTGATAATCCACTTTATCCCAGATGATGCCATCCGCAACTGGAAATGCTGAAATGTTAACAAGAGATTGGTCACGCTTCATGATGTGGGAAGATGAGTGAGGGGCCAGAATACCATCAACCAAGTTCACAGCAGAGCGTTCAGGTAAGTAGTGACCATTGATGAGTAGGAAAAACACTGTCACAAACCCAATTGACATGAAGAGAAAAATCGTTATCATTATTAACCAGATGTAAGTCCAAGGAGGGACCAAATAAGTCTGTTTAAACCAGGAAACAAAAATAGACAATTTGGTAGGGCCAATTGAAGTGGTGGAGGACGAGTCAAAAGAAAAGCTGCCATGGTGTAAAGGGCCTTCGGGCAAGCCATGCAAAGACTCACTTGTGGGATAAGTATACTCAACTTCCTCGTTGCAGGAGGGAGCAGGAGGGACAGGTAAATGGTCAACAACAGGGTCCATCTCGATGACAGTGTCATGTGGTGAGTTGAAAGATGCGCCATTCCCAGGATTTCTCGAAATTGTGGGGCACGAAACAGCAGGCGTGACACTATTCAGAATCGGCCAGATGTTGTAGCTTGACATTGTCAACTGAGATGTATCTGTTGTCCTTGCGACCAGGAAGTGGTGGTAAAATGACTGTACGAGTACCCTTTAAGCCAGGCACTAGAACCGGTGCACGATAAGAGGGACCAAATTATTTTTTGTTCTCCAACTTCTCTCGGACCAGATCACCAACTTTCGGAAGCCAGCCGGTCACCGGAATCAGCAGTGCAGCATCTGTTGCCGAAGGCAAATGTTCAGTAGCAGGACTGGCTCGGGTCTCTTGTAGGTCCTGTAACATAGTAGAATGATTATCTACGTCAAAGGTCGTGGCTGCCGCCGCAACGTCTAGCCCATCAAGGTCTGGCACAAACATTTTGATGCCAAAGAGCAGCTCGTATGGGGTCCGCCCACCCAGAGGTCTTCTAGGGAGATTATTAAGTGCACGTTGAACCCCATACAAGTGGGCCAGCCAGTTCCTGCCAGTACCTAAGACTCTAGCTGTCAAGGATTGCTTTAAGTCATGGTTCATTCGCTCCACAACCGAATTGCCCTCAGGCCTGTATGGAGACAAAAACTGCACCAGCACCCCCATTAACTTCATTGCTTCCTTGTACGCCTTAGAGGCGAATGCTGGACCTTGGTCTGAATAAAAGGTGCCACAGGCAAAGATCCCTACAAAGACACGCAAATCCCTGATGACATTTCGAGCGTCAGCACTGCGTTTTGGCCAAACCCAAAGGAATCTAGTGCATGAATCAACTGCAACCAAAATGTATTTATATGCAGTATCAGAAGTAAATGGACCGCAGTGATCAAGATATACACAAGCAAAGGGGCGATTCGCAATGCAAAGCTGTGTTTGTGGTGGACGTGTTACCGTAGAAGGCTTGATTTGTTGACAGATGTCACACGAAAGCACATAAGTACGGGTCTGTTTATATAAACCACGCCACCAATAGCGTTGCTGCAAGATAGAAACAGTCGCGGACACTCCAGCATAGGCCGAAGCCATACCTTCGTGTGCGGTTTTGATTAAAGTGTGTCTGCGGTCCGCGTTGGGAATCAGCCGATCTCCAACGTCAGGTATTCTAGCAAAAGGAACATTTTCAGGAGTTAAATGATAAGAATACTTTGAAGGGAAACCCCGTGGATAATTAGAGCCCTCCGCAGTTGCAGCAATTGCTGCCAAAATGTCATTATCAATCTTAGTCATGGACCTTGTAACGGCTGCTACGGAACACATGGCTACTGCAGATTTGGCTGCTTCATCAGCCAAACAATTTCCAAGAGCGTGTGCTCCCACACGCTGATGGTCAAGAGTATGTATTTTTTTACAAAATCATTTTTATTGGCATTTTTGAAAAAGTACAGTACATTAGCATCAGTATCATTTAGAATGTATGTCATCCATTTAACTTCTTGTCATGAAATAGAATTACATCATATTGAGCGCCCCCCTGAACGGTTCTGGAATTAGTAAAGTTGATGTGGATCGTTAGGTGAGGCGAATTCTGTGTTCATGCAAGGTAGTTTGCGATCTGTACTGGAAGTTGGGCTTTGCTCTCATTGTCAGCCCTATGCTAAAAGTAGTGGTAAGTGCCAGCTAATGATGTAAACTGGAACAAACTAGGGAGACATAACTGGGATACACTGTGTCATATATTGCACCACTTGGTATGGGCTGCCTGATTACTGCATTATGGCTAGGTCTCTGACTATGCATGCGCAGGGGGGTCCTAGAGTGTCGCATGAAGAGTAATGCGCGTATCGCCCATGCTTGGCCGTCAGCCTTGACCCACCGAGCGTCTATTCTACCTGAGGACTACTCTAAGTTGCCGCGGGGCTTTTACCCGTAGCACGGGGGAGCGGATAGCCTGGGACTCTGGTGCATCTGATGTTTCCTGCACAAAGGAATGGAGTAACATAGCCCACGGCATAGATATAGGATGTTTGCGGGCTCCCTTGACCTCTTCAGACCGGAGTACCTCCTCCTCTGCTGTGCACCCCTTCTTGATTGCTCCCACCCATGCCGCTAGGGGAGGACCCTCCGGCGCCTTCCAATGCATCGCTATGCACCGCTTGGCCAGAAGGAGCACCAGGTACGCAAAACGCGTCTCAACTTTGATGCTCTTGCAGCGTTTGCTAATGCCCATGTGTGTATGTCCGGAAGCCCCGTGACTGCAAGGAGGGCGGCGTGGATTGTGGCCCAATAGACGCAGAGCGCTGGGCAGTCCCAAAACATGTGTTTAAAAGAGGCGTTAGGTTCTGGGCATCTGGGGCAAGTGAAGGATCCATCTGGATAATATTGCTGAAGCTTGTCAGGGGTGAGGTATGCGCGGTGCAGAATGTGCAATTGTATGTTTTTGAAGCGGTACTTGCGGGACACCTTTTTAGGGAATTCTAGGGCACGAGCCCACTCTTTGTCATGGAGCGGTCTGTGGAATTCAGTTTCCCATTTCTCCCGGAGGGGTGCAAGGGTGGGTGGGTTAAGGGCCCGTATCGCTTTGTATATCCAGGTGATCAGGTGTCGTCCCGGGCCCATCTGTAATAGGGCATGAATTACCGGGTGTGTAGGGGGGTTCTGTGTCTATCGTGTGCCACACTTTGCGACAGTCTTCGAGCAGTTGCCGATGCAAAAGGAATTGCCCCCTAGGGAGGTCCATCTCATCCGCCAATGCTGCAAAGGTCTGCAGTTGTCCATTGAGATAGAGTGTGCTTGCGTCCGTCAGTGAGTGCTCCGTCCATGTGTGGAGCATCCGCTCCGTGTAGTGTGCCCGACCCTTGGGGAATCCCACCAACGGCAGGATGGGGGAGTACATAGGTGCAGTGCGGTTTATCCTATGTATGCGTGTCAGACAGGCGCGTGCCACTGTCACCTGGAGAGGCTTATTCTGAAGTGGTGTTGCCCCCGGTAGCAGCATACGGTTGATGGTTGGGGTCTGGATCTGCCCGGCTATTGTGGTCAGTTCCCCCAGTGCCCGGCCCGCTGTCCAGCGTGATACCCATTGGAGCTGGGCGGCTAGAAAGTATGCCTCAAAAGAGGGGGCACCAAGCCCTCCCTGGTCTAGGGGCAACTGCAGTTTGGCGAGTGCGATGCGTCTACGTCCCGATCCCCATATAAGGGTCCCGAGGAGAGTGTCCAGCTCCTGGAAAAAGGAACGCGGAGGGACCACCGGAAGGTTAGCAAAATAGTATAGAAATCGCGGGGCGAGGATCATCTTAGCAACTGCTATTTTGCCAGTGACAGCTAAGGGGAGATCCTTCCAAAAATGTATGGAGTACCTGATGCCAGCCATTGCCCTGCGGTAATTTCCTTCGTAGAGGTCTTGCGGCGTGTGGTATAACCATACACCTAGGTATCGTACTGCTTGGGGGTTCCAGGAGAGGTTGATGCCGCCTAATCGTATTGGACACGGGGGGAGATCCTGCACAAGGGGGTATACCGTCGATTTGGACCAGTTTACTTTTAGTCCCGCCACTGCCTCGAAGTCCTGCAGTGTGCGTAGTATGGGGGAGAGGTCTGCTGTAATATCACAGATGTAGATGAGCACATCATCTGCGTACAGCAATACCGCGTGGGTGGAGTCGGCAATTGGGATGCCCCAGCTTTCACTCCCGTTGCGAAGGTGGATCACCAAAGGCTCCATCGCCATGGCGAAGAGTAAGGGGGAGAGCGGGCAACCCTGGCGGGTACCTCTGCGCACTGGGAACGGAGCCGATATAAGGGGCCCTAGTCGCGCTCTGGAGGTGGGTGTGGAATATATAAGCTTGGTGTATGCCCGGAGTCGGGTCCCTACTCCCATTAGGCGCAGGACCTGGAACAGATACGGCCATAAAAGGGTATCAAATGCTTTCTCCAGGTCCAAGACCAGACACGCCGCATGAGGAAAGCGGTCCCGGATCTGATCCTGAACGTGGAACAGGCGACGGATATTGTAAGAGGTGTTCCTGCCCGGCACAAACCCATTTTGATCAGAGTGGATCAATTTTGGGAGGACCGTGGCATACCTATCCGCCAGGATTTTCCCATAAATTTTATAGTTCGCGGGCAACAGGGCTATGGGTCGATAAGAGCCTAGTTGGTGGGGATCCCTATCCGGCTTAAGGAGGGAGACTATAACCGACTCGCACATGGACTGTGGCAAGGCGCCGTCGTCTAGGGCCGCCTGGAATTGTTGCACCAGCTGAGGGACCATCTGCGGCGCAAAGGTCCGAAAGAACTCCAGCGGTAGGCCATCCAGCCCATGGAGCCTTACAGGTGGCCAGCGCCTGCATCACCTGTCTGATCTCGGTTGTATCTATTGGTTCGTCAAAGTCCTGTCGGTCGCTGCGCTCAATGCAGCGCAGGCGATACCGGCTCAGGAACCGGGCGAGGTATTCCGTATACACTGGGTTGGGGCTCGCATACAGTTGCGCATAGTGTCTCTGGAAGGCATCCAGAATGGAGATCTGCGAGTGAAGGAGAGTGTCAGGGTCAGTGCGAATGGTCATAATTGGCGGGAGGGTCGTGTCTTGCTTCACCAGCCACGCCAATAAAGCGCCCGCTCTGACCCCCTCTCTGTGTACCCGAGCTGCGTACGCTTTAAAATTATACCTGCAGAGGTCCGCTAGTGCCTCCGCGTACGCGGTTTTGGCATCCGCTATTTGGGCTGGTGTGGCTTTATGTGTGTATAATAAATAGAGAGAGACCCCTTATGCAACCAAGGGAATAAGGTACTCTTCACAAGTAAAACAGAAATGTTTCCCCTCGGACCAAAGTACAAAACACCTAGACAATTACTAGGTTAGAAAGAACTATTATTTGTCTACTTCACACTTGTGCTGCTTATCAGCTCCAAACCAACTAATATAAAATCAGATACTAACTCATATAGTTAAAAATTTACAAAACATGTTTTATTAAAATCCTATTATCACAGAAAATAAAATAAAAAAATTTTATACACAGTTACAATATCATCAATACATTTCATATATTACATAAAATCAATTCAAATAAACATTACACAGGACGTAAATGACACTATACCCACACATAAAAAAAGACTTTAGACACTATATTTTGTCATTTTCAGTACATGTCCTTAGAAACCAGATATAAGGACACGGTCTGGATGCCTTCCTAATTTAGCAATTACAGGACCGCAATCCTCAGAGGATTATGTAACCAGATTTGCGTCGACGCGTTTCGATGGTTATAAACATTTTTTAGTCCATCTTTTTCAAGACACTCGTTTAAATTTTCTCTGTAGTGATCCTTGTTTTTAAAAAAAATATTTCCTTATATATGGAAAAGCTGTGCTCTAATGTAAAGCTCATTGGATCTTGAATGCCCCAGTCCTTTAAATAAATTTCTGAGTCCGTTTAAATGCCAGGACTGCAACCTTGCTGTGTAACGGGTGTCTGTATCACCCAGGTCGAGAATATCCCATTCACTCGAGTCGATAGTAAAACTCCGACTCCTGTGATACCGGTTCTCGCACCTTATTGTTTGTTAGCTCGTTGTGGGCATTGACTCATGGGTCGTAGCTTGTCCTCACCTCGAGGGGCATTAACGTCCTCCTCTTTCCCGTTGTGCTAATGGGCTGCAGCCGAGATCCCGCACATCCGTCCTACTCGTTCGTATCTATCGACCTTTATGTGTGTCATCTTCCCGCGTGAGCGCGGCTAGTGTCCACTCTGTAGTTTGGATGCGGCGCTCAAGGACTCGACGCACCCCAGTGATGTGTTGGATGCATGTGCCTCGTATGACGACTTTAAATGCGTTCCATTCCTCTGCGCGGGTAGTGGCAGTGCCTGTGTTCTCTCGGAAGAAGTTCTGTATGTGTTCTGTTTGAGTCTGTTTGAAGACCGGATCGTCCAGGCAGTCCTTGGGCAGGCGCCATGTGGGGACCGGAGGCCGGGGTGGGCGCCATTTAAGTGTGATCGTGTGGGCGTCATGGTCCGAGAGGACCCTACCTAAATAGTCAGAGTCCGAAATGGTGGGCAGGATGGAAGGGGAACCCTGAGGTCGTATGGTGCTGAGTGAAATGAGTAGAGCCTGGTGGTGGGGTACTTCGAGCGCCAGGCGTCTGTTAGTGTCCAGTGTGCTGTCCATGCTGCGAATCGTTTGGCCTGAGCTGTGATGGGTGACCCTGGGTGGGGGGGATAAGATCTGTCCAGAGACGTGTTTTGCACACAGTTATAGTCTCCCCCCAATATCCAAGGGGTTTGGATGTAGGGGCTTAACGGCAGGGAAAGTGCGTCCCAGAATTTGCTCTGGTCTGCATTAGGTGCGTATATACTCCCCAAGAGCACCGGTTGGCCATCCAGAAGGCCCTGTAACAGGGCATAGCGCCCGTCCGGGTCAATAGTTCTAGACTGCTCTTGAAATGGGACGCCTGGGCGCACCCATATAAGGGTCCCCCGGGCATAGGCCGAATATGTGGTGTCGCAGAAGATCCCTCGCCAGCACCTGCGCAATTTGACTACTTCCCCTGCGGTGAGGTGAGTCTCCTGCAGCAGCGCTATCTGCGCATTTTGACGCTTTATGTAGGCATATACTGAGTATCTCTTGCGTGCAGTGTGCATGCCTCGCACGTTCAGTGTGAGGATAGTGGTGGTGCCTTTATGCGCCATTACAATGTGCGTGGGTTGATGGGGGAGGAGAGGATATCTGGACTCTCCGGTGAGGCACGACTCCCTGCATTCCCCCCCAGTGCCTGCGCCGCCCTAATGCCATTGTTACCTTCTGACGGCGTGGATGTGGTGACACAGTGTATTGTGGTAGGGTATCGTGAGGAAGGATAACTGGGGTGGGGAAACAGCCCCAATGCTGGGGACCTATCGCCGACGGCGATACGTCCAAACTAGCTCTTGTGTGGGAAGAGAGCCTGAACATTCTGTGGGGGCGGCGCTACGTGCCCGCGAGGTGTCTCACCGTGAGGGCATTAGTACTAACCTTGTGCGCCAGCTGGCCTGTAGTGTAAGCTGGTGAGTGTGGTACTAGTGGTTCGCATGGTCACTTACCAGGCAGTGAGTCAGTGTTCCATTAACAGGATTTAACAACCCCCTTCCCTTCGCCTCTAAAGAGTGTACCGTGGGCCTGGTCAAATCAAGTCATTGGCAGTCTGTGGAGTGACCAAAGGCGGGGTCATCGAGTCCACCCTGGATTGTGTCCCCTCGCTGTCGTCCTCTCCCTCCGATGAGAAGAGATGCAGAGCCCGTTCAATGTCCGTTACAGGGGAGGTAGGTCGGAGGTCCGCTGCAGCCTTCAGAGCTCTGCGCCGTCCTGCACGATTTGCTCCAGATCTGGCGATCCCAGGGAGCGGGATAGTGCCATGGTATCCCCTCGTCTGTTGCGTCGCTGCGAATGACGCCGTCTGGAGCCTGGTGTCTTTGGACGTTGATCACGGGTGGCTGCTGTTTTGTGGCCCTGTATACAGTGCTGGTCCGCCCAGTCGTGTGCCTCTTCGGCAGACGTGAAGAAAATAGCGGTGCCGTCGTGTATGATTTTGAGGCGGACTGGGAACAGCAAGGAATATTGTATGTTCTCTGCCCGCAGGCGGCGTTTTACTTCTAGGAACGATGACCTTTGACGTTGGACGGCCCGGGAGTAGTCTGGAAATAGCATCATTGTTTTGTTCTCGATGTGGAGGGGGCCAGCCTGACGGGCCGCCGTGAGCACCGCATTCCGGTCTCGGAAATGGAGGAACTTTGCTAGCATTGGTCGAGGCGGGGCACCCGGTAGGGGCCGACGTGCTGGAACCCGATGAGCCCTTTCGATAGAAAAGAACGCCGTCTGGTCTGCATTGGGAGTGAAGGATTTCGTCCATGTCTCCATGTACCCCACTGGGTCAGTCCCTTTGATGCCTTCAGGGAGCCCAAGAACACGTATATTGCAGCGCCTCGAGCTGCCTTCCAAATCGTCAATGCGCTCTTCCATAGTGGACATGCGGCCTAGAAGAGTTTGTAGCGTCTCCTGGTGTGTTTTAACTGAGGGCTGCATGGAGGAGATTAGTTTCTCATTGTCCGAGACCTTGTCCGCCAATTTGCGGTGGTCATCGCGAAGAAGACTGATGTCCGTTGTTAGGGTGCCCAGTTGCTGTTCCATGGACACTCTAGAGTGCTCAATAGCCGCCAGTACTTTGTCCAACTTATCTGACAGGGAGTGGTCCGACGCAGCTGCAGAGTCGCTAGAGGAGGCTGATTTGGTACTCGTGGGAGCGTCCGGGGCGGCCCCCTGAGCCATCGTGGTCACCGCTGTTTTGGACTTCCCCATCGTGTCGGTTGTAGCGTTGCGCGGTATGTAGGGCTCTGTGCAGGCTCTTGTCAGCTGTTGCTGTGCCTCTGGATGGCGTGGCGTACTGTTAGGGGTCACGGTCGTTCCTACTCCTCTGGGCTGTTGGCGCCACCAGTGGGCGCGTCGGGGTCAGGTGCGTCCAGGATCCTCAGTTGCACAAGGGGGCGCCACCCGCTTAACGTGGTGAGAAACACTCTGCGCCTAATGGACCTCTGCCAGGGCCCGGGGCTGTCACTAGCTGTGGCGGTGTGAGTGGATGAAGGGTGGAGAAGGCCACTGGACTGTGGGGAAGCAGGCTCTGCAGCCTGTAGCTGTATCTGCTCACTGCTTCTTCAAAGGGGCTCCCCCCTCGGGAGCGCCGCGTGTCACTCGCTGCTGCCGGTTTCAATAGCAGGTGGGCGCCATGTTGGAGTCAGGCATGGCCGCCAGCGGCCATTGGCGGGAACTGCAAAGCTGAGGGGGCCTCCCCCGCCCCCCCGATCCGATGGGGAGATTGTGAGGCCTTACTGCAGTGCCCAAGCTGGGAGGGTAATCACCGCTGCAGGTGCCGGTCCCTGAAGGAGAAACTGATCCCGGCGGCCGGGATGCCTCCGAACGCCGGACCCCTGAGCGTCAGTGTATGCTGCGGATCTCTGCCTGCCGGGTGGCTGCCAACGCCTCGCGGACTTCTCTGGACCTGTCCAGCGTGCAGGTAGGGGGGCAGGATTGCCGTAGCTCCTCAAGGGGCAGGATGTGTGGAGAGCGGGGGGTTTTCCGCTCAGCAGCTCGATCTCCGGATTGCGTTGCGCTGCGATATTCCCAGTATAGCAGCCGCGGTGAGGGGCTTCAGTGACTCGCCGCTGCCTCCGTGTACCTGGAGGGCGCCGGGGGTCCGCTGCAGGAGCCCCACGAGTCCGAGGGGGCTCAACTGCCTAGGTGCGGGCGCCGAGGGGAGGCGGGCACAATCTTGCTCCCGGTGCCGCGTTGCGTTCCAGTCAGCCTTAATCGCGGAAATGGACCTCAGACCTGGGTTTAGATAGCAGCATCGGGTTCCACTCGCATTCCGATGTCAGCGGGTGTGTGTGGTGGCCAGCTGGACTCGATTGGATAGGCAAGGTGAATGCCCAGCCACGGAGCCTCAGCAGACCGCGTCCGCCATCGTAGCCTGCTTGGCCACGCCCCCTGGCCAAGAGTATGTATAACATGTGTGAGTGGCAGACGTTGCTTAAGATCCGCCACCCAACCCAAAGCGTTTTATGCTTAACTGTGCTGCCTTTAGAATCTCGATAATCATTTTGAGACCAAAAGAATAAGTTGTCATTAAAAGACTGAACACAGTAATAGGAATCGCACACAATGAGTGTAGAAACACTCGGATCAGCAAACTCGAGAGCAAGAACCAAAGCGCGCAGCTCGCCCAATTGGGCGGTACAGTCCCCTAGCGCCTGTGTATGCACTATACTAGACTTGAATTCTCCTTTCAACATTGTACCAGCCACAATAGCGCAAGCCACTGAATAAGCATGTTTAGAACCAGTGGCCGGTTGCGCCGAACCATCGGTGTAGATTGTAATTTGTAATCTTTACTCGGTTCGATTTATTTATTGGTGAATATCGGGTAACTTGTATTGTTTTTTATTGTGGCCACTAAAGTAAATTTGTTCTCTTGCGTTAGGCATGGGCAAGCGGAAAACCATGGAGAGCGCAGAAGTGGGGGGGACTGGGAGTCGTGGGCTAGGCAAGGGGAAAAAGGCTAAGAAATCCCGTAAACATGCCGCCAGTAATTGTGTTCTCGATAGAATAGACACATTAATTAATGAGTGCGAGACCATACTGGTGTCAGATTCTGTGGTCCTGCCTTGTAACAATAATGTAAACCCCCGGACCCACAATCCCTGCCCGCCCGCTTACTGTTGCCCCCATGTTCCACAAACATGTTAGCAAACGTATTACCAACTTAAGTGCAAACAAGGGTTGTGATCCTGCTGGGGTTCAAGAGAAGGCTGTTCCTGAGCCTGACGTACATGTTTGTAAGCAAGCGACTCCAGAGATGCACATCATCCCATGCTCAAATAGATTTGCCCCGCTCGCATTCTCCTCTGACATAATAGGCGAGCAAGCAGTATCACCAAGTATATTGCAAGGAGGCAGCAATACTGAACAGCTATCTCCTGACACACTTGGGCCTATTGCCTCACTTAGGGCTGAGATTATAGCATTGAAAAGCTCGATTAACGAGCTTACACACTTGGTTAAAAGTCTACTCCCTTGTGTCCAACCGGTATCTCAGGAGCAGGCACTTGCACAAATTCTCACCCAGGTTAAGCACTGCAGGGGACGATTTGGGGCAAAGTGTATCTATACTTTTAAAAAACCCAGTAGATCATAAGCTCTCTGGTCCTACACTGGCAAGAACCAATATTCCTGAACTTAAGATAACTAACAAATCTTCCACTGTTCCATCTGTGCCAAACAAGGGTCAAATAGCCCCAGGGGGACCCTGCAAATTGAGAAACATCGTGAGGCCTGCGGAGGTCCCACCACAATCCCGACAACGGAGAGATGTATATTCATTACCATCATTGCAGGGCCCCAATATCTACATGATAAATGTACCTAAGCTTGGCCCACATAACGATATGGAAAGCGTGGACTCTTTGACTAATAAGGTCATTCATTGGATACGCCATACTAGAGGTTGTCGCTCTGTGATTCGTGAAGATATTATCCGGGAACGCAGACTCACTATTTCTGCCCAACGTTATGATTGTATCGAGCTCACCTTGTCAAATACGAATCTGGCAGAAAACCTTTTAGCTTTGGAATTCAGAACTAGCGCTCCAGCTAGTTCAGCCATACAGTTTAGGCGAGCTCTAACACTTCCAAGGGAAGGGTCGCAATCCAGATTAGAGGGGGCTCCACGCTTGAAAGAGTAGATTGACTGCTTGATGAGCCTAGTTGCTCATCATGGCATGAAACAACGGTCAGCCAACCCCGGAATTGCACGAGCCCTCTGCTTTTCCCCCTTGTAAAAGCTCATTTGGGAAACCGGGGCGGGGGTGAATCATCCTCCACAGGGCTTGCAAGAGACTGTCCTCGATACGCCTCCCGATCTCCTAACAACACCAGATCTTTTAGTCTCATCCTGCTCTTTAATTCCATATTGCACACATGAGGGGTCTTGGCCTCACGCCAACAACAGCTAAAAATCTTATCATGGAATGTGGCAGGCTTATTAAACAAGTTATTGCTGCCGCACTGGAATCATTTTGTAGAAAGTTTTGATATTTGCTTATTCCAGGAGACGTGGAGCCTGGTGCCACTTTACAAATCAGGCTATGCTTGTTACTGCATCCCGGCTATTACAAAGGGAGAGGGCGCCCGTCAGGAGGGTTGATTATTTGGGTGAGCATTACCTTGGGTTGCCATATCACTGTCCAACCGACCACAAGCCCTGACATTTTGAGACTATCTATTAAAGGTCCCAGGGGAGGTGGTACATTGGAGTTGTTTAATGTTTATATTAGAGGAACAAAGGGAGGGCAACAATCTCCCATTGTCACGCTTTTAGACCATTCCCTATCCAGTTGTAAGCCTTAAGCGAAAATTATAGTAGCAGGAGACTTGAACTGTACCTTCGAGCCTTTGAGCTCAGAAGACATGCTGGAGTCAGAGGATGGTGACGCCAAATGGTCGGTCCCCATTCTTAATATTTCCCCTATCAAAAAGTGGTCACCGCTTGTAATTCAATTGAACGCACTCACCATCGAACATGGTCTTAGAGCTGCCAACGGCAGATCCCACTCAGATACACATGGTGCAAACACCTTTAATAGAATAGGCTGCCCTTCACGCATAGATTATATCTTAGTGGACGTAAAACTGTGGGCCCAAATGATAGATATGCATGTGGGCACCACAACAGATAGCGATCACAATCCTCTTTGTTTGACATTGGTAATGCCCTGGATCACTTTGTTTTTGCATCAAATTAGGAGGCCTACAGTTCCAGCTATAAACATCGTTCCCTCTAATTGCAAAAGATATTTGAAATGGCACAATATCAGTGCACATGAAATAAAATTATCTCGTGTTAAGGAAGTTGTTTCTTCAGGCATTGAAGCACTCCAGGCAACTTTACTGGCCGCTGAACCTTGTGTAGAAGCTCCTTTAGCACATTCCCGTACTATAGACCAGCTGAGCACTGTCTTTTTAGTCACCCATAATCATGCCATTCCCAAAGTACCCCGGTTAAGACAGCACTCGTGGTACACTAAAAAATGCAGACTAACCAGACAATCACTGGCAGCCGCAATCAGGTCTAAGAATACTGATTTGATTAAATTTGTGAGAAAGGAGTATAGGGAAGCCCTTCACGAGGCTAGAATAGAGTGGGATGAATCTCATTGGAAGAACTTGAAAGTCGCCAGTCAGGAGAAGAACAAAACCCAGTTCTGGTCCCTTGTCAGCAAGGGTACTAGTCGAGATCCTGCCTCCTTGTCTAATCATATTACAAGCCGAGAATGGTACGATCATTTTAGGAAACTGTATTCCGTTCCTGTTGACGAATGTCTGGAGGAGTTAAGCGACTCCACAGACATTACGAGCAATCCCTTCTCGTTGCCCGAAATCGAAATGGCAATCTCAAAGATAGTGCCGGGTAAAGCTCCTGGACCAGACGGTCTCCCAGGCGACCTCTTTTTGGCTGATCCGGGGAATTGGTCACGTTATATCCAACTCCTGACCAATAGTATAGCCAATGGATCCCCAATTCCCGACTCTTGGAAAGGAGCGCTAGTGGTCCCGATATTTAAAAAAGGAGACAGGGAAGATCCATCAAACTATAGGCCTATAAGCCTAATAGATGCCATGCAAAAGTTGGTAGGCAGGGTCCGCCTCCAACGTATACAGATTTGGGCTGAAGAGGAGGACATTTTATCCCAATAACAGGCTGGGTTTAGAAGAAACACAGGTACGATTGACCAAGTTTTCAGGTTACTACTTATTAATTGGAAGGTTGTTGTCATTGGCAAGGGAAGTCTTTATTTAGCCTTCATTGACTTGAGAACAGCCTTTGATCTTGTCCCTAGGCTAAGACTATGGCAAATGCTGAGGGACTTGGGTATCTCCCCTCTCCTACTTGACTTTTTAATCCGTTTGCACGAAGGTAACTTCGCCCAGGTCAGGTGGGGCCCCCAGGGGGAGGTTACGGAAAAAATCCCAGTAAACAGAGGAGTCCGCCAGGGGTGTGTCTTGGCACCCACCCTGTTCTCTTTATACATTAATGGGGTGGTGAAATTCCTTCAAGAGATCCCGGCAGACGCACCTACCCTGGCGGGCGAGAAAGTCCCTACACTGTTGTTTGCTGACGACACCCTTCTGGTGTCGAAAACCCCGTCCGGGTTACAAAAACTCCTTACTCGATATCAGCTATTCTGTGACTCCCGGGATTTGGTCGTCAACACAGATAAGACAAAATGTATGGCTTTTAATCCCCACAAGACATTCAAAAATAACTTAATTTTAAATAACACCCGACTAGAGAGGGTAAATGTGTTTGATTATTTGGGCATCCGCCTCTCTGACAAAATGCATTGGAAGCCGCACTTAGCCAAGATGCTATTGAACCACAAACGTGTTGCTGGGGCTCTTAGTAAAGAGCACCGGGCCTCTTATAGTAGACCGGTAGCTCCGGCACTTGTAATATATGATGCAAAAGCCGTTGCCGCTGCTTTGTACGGGGCAGAGATATGGGGCTTCGAAAATATTGAAGACATTGGCAGGTCCGAAAATAAGTTCCTGAGGGATTTGTGGATGCTTCCTAGTAATACTCCATTAACTCCCTTGATGTTTGACATGGGCAGACAGCCACTCAGGGATATTGCTAAACTGCGCCCTCTTCTTTTTTGGGCGCGTACGATCCGTACCTCTGAGCTTGCAAACTACGCTGCGGCCCTAACAGAGGTGATCAACTTAGACACGGGGCACAGGGTTAAATGGATATCCAACGTTAGAATGTTACTGTCTGAGTTGGGTCTCACGGAAGCATGGGAAACTCACGTACCACCCAGCAAGGTAGAGCTAAAGAGTATTTATTGGAACTGGGTTGATAGTAAAGTGCTGACCAACCCAGAATTGGGTAGACTGACAGAAGAGTTCTTTTGCCACAAACAGCGCAGAGGTTTAGAGCCTTACTTGGATATCATCCAGATTCCACGTGACAGACAGCTATACATTCAATTCAGGCTGGGCACACTACCAATCCACGCAACCACTTCAAAATGGCACTCTTACAAATATCAAAGTGAGGCATGTCCCTGCTATAGAGCCCCGTTGGAAAGCATGTCCCACTTTCTGTTTGCATGTCCGGCTTATTCCATTGTCAGGTCTAGCTGGTTAAAACCGATTTGTAAAATTATGGGTACACGCGACTATAGGACTGCTTTGCGTATTCTAAAAACGGATCCAGGTGTGCTTTTTTCGTGTGGGGTGGCGAAATTCTTGAGCCGAGCCTGGATTATTAGAAACAAAGCACTGAAGTACTCTAGCACGCTTGCTGAGGGCTAAAAATTCCTTTATGGCAGCTATTCCTTACTATTTAAGTACTGTAACAACACCTAGAGTTTACCTACTCATGTGCACTGTGAAGATGCTCGTGTTTTGTGGAATGCCTTGCCCTGAGTTATACTTCCCTATCTGTGGTGGATTTTGTACATCTCCCTAGTTATCTCTGTACAACTGCTTTAAACTTCCATGTCTTGTATTTTAATTCTGGTTGTGTGCCCAATGTTTATCCTTTTATCCATTTTTCTACAAGGTCTTATAAAAAAATAAAAAAAAAGAAGCTTTTAACCTTTTAAATTTTTTTTGAAATTTTTAGGTCCTAAAATCATTATTAGTGTTTTTTACCTGTCCTGACAATTCCGCTAAATCATTTATTAACAGCGTTGTGATATATTGTATATATTATTTATTTTATTTTTTTTCTTTCCATTTTTTATATGTTTGTCTGTGTTTTCTTGTCTGTTGCTTTTATGATTCTAGCAATCGAAATAAAGCATTTGATTGATTGATTGATACATGTGTACTCCTCTAAGGGAAGCAAAGACAGAGGAGGTGGATGAACGTGTTCATACTGCAAGAACTCCTGCGTCTAAAGAGAGGGGTCAAAGATAAACGTGACATCCGGACACGTCAAAGAAGTAGCCCATTGTATCCAACGGGGATGTAATGCTTTAGAGTTTGGCACACTCGCCTTAGTTACTGCTTCTAAAGCAGGGAAAGGTGTAACCACCAGAATGCGTTTCCCCTGTGCCAGTGCGCGTTCCTTCAGGACCGCCATCTGCATAGCCGTCAAAACCTTTTCAACAGTGGAAAACCGCATTTCGGCCAAAGTGTACAAATGTGATTTGTATGCAGTAGGTACTGTGTCGCCTTCATTGTACGTCAAGTAAGTGAAACCCACTGCGCCTGGCACGATTCGTATCACCAGGTTTGTGCGGTTATCACATGTCAACAAGTACTTAGATTCAAGCAGATCAGACTGCAAAGATTGCAGAATAGCAGAATGTTCCGGAAGCCAGCTGGCTTTTGAAAAGGTAGGTTGTATCAAAGCATAAAGAGGCTTGATACGCTGGGCATACTCGGGAATGTAAGACCTCCCGAAATTCAAGAATCCCAGCAAAGACTGAAGTTTCTTCAGGGTGGTTGGAGATTGCAAGTGTGCGCATTTCTCCAGAAAGTGGGGTGCCAAGCCCCGGCCTTCATTATTGAGCTCATAGCCCAAAAAAAGCACCGCATACAAGCGATGTGAGATTTAGCCAAATTAAATTTTTATCCGTAGACCGCAAACTCAAGAATGATGCGGTCAACACGGCACAGATGCGGCCATAATTCGTCGTCTGTGAGATAAATATCATCAACATACAAGTATGCATCTGGGTCTATGCTGTCTAACAAAGAGACAACACGCGCGGCGAAAACCCCGGGGCAATTCTTATACCCCAAGAACGCCATTTTGGTAAACGCCAACATTTTTTCTGTTTTCCACCGGCCGTGAATGCGGTCCATTGACTACATTCAGGGGACAGATTATGACTGTAAAAGCCATTGGAAATGTCTAGAGTAATTTTATATTTTTTACGAACAATACTGTCCACAAGAGCAGAACTATGGGTATTCTGTACCGCAAAAGTACGACAATGAGAGTTCAAATGCCGGTAATCCAAAACTATGCGATAAGACCCATCGGGTTTGGACACAGTAAAAAGAGGATTATTCATCGGTGACACACATGTCTCAATCACTCCTTGATACTCCAACTCAGTTAGAACATCAGAAACTGGACCTTTGGCTTCCCGCCGGATGGGATATTGGGGTTGAGGCATAGACCACAATGGAATCTCATGTGGCGGAGAATCTTTATCCCAGCCCACTTGATTACGGTAAACCGCCGGCGCCAGGGCCAAAGCCCACTCAGCTGCAAAAGCCTCTGCATGCTTCTTGGGGACGTAACGCGAAAAACTCGGAAGTATCATGTCCTCCCCCCTTGATGCGGCCAGTATAAAAGGTGGGGGCCAATCTGCCTCTGCTAACAAAATGTCATAGGAAGCGGTCAGATTCTCCCAAAAAATCCCTGTGACTACATGCTCAATGTCACCTTCAATTCGAAAAACTATGTTATACAGCCTATCCGGAGGGGCAACCCGGGTGTCAGCTGTCTCTACTGTAATGAAAGTTTCAGTTGCTGTCGCCTCCAGACAGGGACGCAGAGCCTCCCGCACTATGGTAACTTCCGCTGCGCTGTCGAGCAGAGTCACTGCCCATGTCCAATCCAGGAGCCGCGTTCTCACCGTCTGAGGCATACCTCGCTGTTAGAGCGGCAACTTTTTTCTTCTGAAACGGGGGTCGAAAACGAGGTAGATCCTCTTATTTTCCCGTGACTTCAAACTGTCGAGGTTGATCTCGTCCCTGTGGCGCAGGTCGACTTTTGCCACGATCTTGGCGTTCCCCTCCTCCAACTTGAGAGCCAGACGTGTCCTGTGAAGAACAAGGAGAACGCTGATCAGGGACTTGAAATCTATCAGACTTAATTTTCGCGCGATCGCGCAAGTGATAAGTACGCTCAGAAGACTCAGGTGTCGGTGAACCAGCACGCAAACCTTGCTTCTGTTGCTGCTGCCCCTGTTGTTTGGTTTTCCAGTTCTTTTTAGGAAAGACCGGACGCCCATCTTTATCAGTCTGGGCTTTTTGTTGAGTTTGAGATTGAGTTTGCGTTTGAGTAAAAGGCTTAACTCCCAAACTATTGCGGCCTATGGTCTTATAAGCTTTTGCAATAATCTTTGGTAATTCGCGTGGCTTGTCCACATCCGGGACAGCCTCCAAGCGGTTCACCACTTGAAAGCTTACTGCATCGCCCTTGACGTTGGCAAGGATCATATCAGCAACCACGTTGAACACCCCCACCAGTCTCATCCCCAGTTCTACAGCCGCTTCAGCACTGTGTTCATCTTGAACACGCTTAATCACGGAAGGGAGTACGGTCATGGAAGGGGTGCCGAAGCACTTCGAATATACCGCTGCAAACACCTTGCCCCAGGTGTTACAATCAGCCAACTCGGGAAGTAAGCCTTTAGGCAAACTAATAGTCAAAATCCTGTGTTTATCTACAGGAGAGGTATTTGGAAAGACTGCCTCCAGTTGTCCAAATTTCTCAGCAAGCCAATAAGGTAATTCATCCTTATTCTGTGGACGCTTGCCCATTACTGAATTGACCAAAAGGGGACTGATGGATACACCACCAGGTCCCGCAGGTTGTGCAGTAACGCCAGGTGGTCCCACCTGGACGTTGCGCGTGATGTACTGTATAACAGCCCTATGTACGCGTATCAAAGAAGTATGCAATACGCGGAGGTCTGCAATCGCAACAGTTAAATAACGTGGGTGTGGGGTATACCCAGCCAAAACGGGCCAAGTGGCCCCATCTATCGATAAAGGGCCTAAACAGACTGGCGTTACTGGGTGAGGAAGGGCACCATTAAACCAAATTTGGTGTTGCCAAGCCGTAAGCGGAACTTCAAGAGCCCTATAAGGCAGATAAGCGTGAGGAAGGGCCGTGGCAGTGTATTCATGAAACAAATCATCTGCTCCATCCACCGCTGGACATGACCCAAGAATAAAACACCTCAAAGTGGTAAGCAGGATTCGCTTCCACTGCAAAGATAAGCTCAACACCCGCATTAGGCACCCCATATGTAGCTAAATATGCCGTGAGTGCGGCGCGGCTATGAGCTGGAATAGCAATTGCCATTACGATAGTTAAGGAACAACAACTTAAAGTGTGGCAGCGCAATAATGGGTCAAAAATTAAAGAGAGAAACCTTTTAAAACTTCAAGCTTGAAAGAACCTATAAAAACATCAATATAGGAGGTTACACCGTCACAGCTGTCTCCGGAAACAGAAGTGAGGGTATTGTGGACAAGCACAAGCACTACTCAAGCGTCTCGCAGATAAGAACCAGACCAAACGTTGGCGGCGCCATGTTGCAGGGATTCTGCACATATACAGAACTATGCGCAGGAAAACAGTTTTACATCTCGTTATATATGGAAGAAAATGCTAGATCTCAGTCCGAGCCCCAGATTGAGGGCTTTTTTCCGGATATTGGTACCCTCAAAGTTACAGTCGAACAGAATGAGGTTCTTTCTGCCCCAATTATGTGGGAGGAGGTGGAGTTAGCAATAAAATCGTTGGCTAATGGAAAGGCGGCTGGTCCTGATGCCATTCCGTTGGAATTCTATGGGACATTTTGTTCAGAGATCCGTCAGGATATTTTATCAGTCTTTAGGGCAGCACAGGGGGGGGCTATACCGGAATCATGGCGGCAAACCACGATTGTCCTTTTTAAAAAGAAAGATAAACCTGAGCTAGACCCTTCATCTTTTCGTCCTATCTCTTTGATAAACACCGACAATAAGATATATTCAAAAATTTTATCTTCTAGACTGGCAGAGGTAATTACGCCACTAGTCTCTGTACGCCAGCATGGGTTTATCCCGGGTAGGGATACGGCCGACCATGTTCGGCGGGTTATTGCCTTATTGGATTGGGCTCAGGTAACTTCTTCTCCCCTCTGAGTGATCCTGTTGGACGCCGAGAAGGCGTTCGACAGGGTCTCTTGGGGGTTTTTATGGGCGGTGCTTCATTGGAAGGGTTTTAGTACTGAATTTATACAAGCGGTTCAGGCATTGTATACTTTCCCAGTTGCAACATTGCGTATTGCTGGTCAGGAGTCAAGGCCATTTAACATCAGCAGGGGCACCAGACAGGGGTGTCCCTGCTCGCCTCTCCTTTTTGCTCTGTACATTGATCCTTTTCTTAGTAAGATCGAACGTAAATCGGATATTTTGCCGATTAGGGTCAATGGTACAGAGTATAAGACGTTAGCCTACGCGGACGATATTGTTGTGTTAACTAGTGATGTTCGTTCTGCCTGTGCCGCTTTGGAGACTCTTGCTGAGCAATATGGTCTGTTATCAGGGTATAAGCTTAACGTCTCAAAGACTCAGGTTGTTCAATCAGCTGCTATGTGTCCTTCTGCTGTTCCGGTGGTTACGGAAGCAATTTATTTAGGGGTCAAAATTACTAATAATGTGGATAATATCCCTGATCTTAATATCCGTCCGGTGATTCAATCTGTTCATACTAAGCTGGAAAGATTGGATCATCTGCATCTATCTTTATATGGTCGTTGCAATGTACTTAAAATGCTGGTTCTCCCAAAGTTCCTGTATTTATTTAGAACTATCCCACTAGAGTTTTCGCAAGTCAGTTTGGCCATGGCTGATAGGATCTGTTACAGGTTTCTTTGGGGATATCGCCGCTCTCGCAGGGCAGCTAAGTGGATGTGTCTCCCTAGGATTCGTGGGGGGTGGGCGGTCCCAAATTTGTTAGTATATTACTGGTCGGCCATGCTGCAACATTTTGGGCTACCGCTGTTAGGAGATAGGGCAGAGGTTCCCCTCTCTAACAGACCTTCTATTTTTGAGATAGGTCTGGGTGAGGCTGCCAAGGGTATTCTAATGCGAATTCTTGAGCCGAGCTATTTTAAGAAAACAAGGTTTAAAGTTATTGGGGCTATGTTTTCAGTCTGGCGGAAAATTCGGCGCAAATGGTCAATTCCGAATATTAATTTCTCTACGCCTTTTAATGCCGTCCGAGTTTTGCCCCTATTTTTCAGGATCAGTTTATTTTCAGATGGCAGCTGCTGGGTCTGCGGGATATAGGCGACTTATGTTCTGGTGGGCAGTTGGCCTCTTTTTCTTTTTAAGAGATAAGTTTCATTTAAATATTCATGACTTTTTTAAATACCTTCAGATTAGAAGTTTTGTTGATAAATATCAGCATGATACAATGTTTGATAAGCACACCATAATTGAATTAATTCAAAGGAGGGCTAGAATAGGTATAATTTATCAATGTCTGCTATCTGATTTTTCGGATGATCTTGATTTACAGAATTCTAAGTGGGTGGGTAAATTGGGTAAGACTGGGGTGGATATAAGGCCCGCATTGGAATTAGCAAGCTATGTTTTAGTATCTGGCAGTTTACGGACTCAAAGCTATATGGCAATGTTTGACCTATACTACACACCGGCGAAAATTGCAAAGTGGGGGGCCGGAGGGGCGACTGTTGTGCTAGATGTGGGCTTCAAGCAGCTGACGCTGTACATATGTTTTACTCCTGTCCAAGACTAGGGCAATTTTTGTATGAGGTGGAGGGTTTCTTAAATTCGAGGCTTAATATCTCGGTTACCATCTCTTCGGAGATGGTGATAATGGGGTGTGAAGGCACTGGGATGGTTGAAAGGACGAGATATACCTCTGCTTTTTTGTTTGTAGTCATGGCTATGATTCGTTTATGTATTACTTCACAATGGTTAAGCCCTGAAGCCCCTACGTTTTTTAATTGGAGAGCTAGGATGTTAGCTTTGTATAATTTGGAGTCTTCAGTCTTTTTATTAAGGGGAGAAGGCGGCGGGTGTTAGCCTCTAAGGTCTGGGCCCCGTTAGAGGAATGGTTAAAGCAGTGACCCTCAGCTCTGTCTGTTGTATCTCATTCCTTGTTCTCTTTATGGTCCTTTTTTCAGTTTTTTCTTTATTAGCCTTTTATTCTTTTTTTCTTTTCCTCTACACTGCATGTATCATGTGTCTGGCTTTTGTATATTAGTATCCGTATCGGCTTTGTATGTCTTTGTAAATATGGCTTATCATGACTTGTTTTGTTTTCTAAAATAAAAAAAAAAATAAAAAAAAAAAGGAAAACAGGACCTCAGTGAATAGGGGTGCACCAACCTACCACATTAGTACCCAAAATCCCAAACCGACTAGCTATAGTGTCTAATTTGTTCTCCGACTAACAGCGAAGCTACCAATGATTAGACAACCCAGAACACGACACTCCCGACTCTCTCAGGAATTGCGGGAGCCAGACAATTCTTTCGTTCACTCACTCATACTTGTCCACAATGCGAGTAATCAGAGTCACGGTATAGTTTAAAATGTTTATTTTAACTAACGCGCTCTATGGTACAGTACACGTGCCATTACTAGCAGCAAAATGCATAAACACAATATAGTCAGCATTGTCACAATCACATAGAATATAAACGGGGATATCATTTTATAAAGACAGTGGAAAAGGACTACAATACCTAACCACCCTCCCCGTGGTAAGAAATAGTTTATTATAAAAAAGAAGATCTCTGGGCTTTGTCAGCAGACCCCATACCTCAAGGCGTAGATGAAAGGTTTACATCTCAGGACAAGCACAGCTCTTCTCTCTGGAAAGGAGTCTTTCAAAGTGCCTGCACAACATGTTTAGCTTGCAATATTAAAGCATATGATTTTCAGTAGTGCAGCTCTGTGTCATGTTATGTCTAGGTTCGAGGGACTGACCAGAACTAACAAGGGGCAATGTTGATCGACCTTCTACATCGTGTGCAGACTAAACCTCAGAGCACGGCAGAGAACGTGAAAAGCAGACAGTTCTCATGTGAAAGGGCACAAACAGAGTCTTGCGAAATCTAGGCATGCAGTGTCGTGCGCAAAAGCAGCCTCATGGCAGTGAAGCTCATGCTAACTTAGCAGATGTCAACAATGGACCCATAATCCATACTACACCAAAACATATGAAAGGATAATTGTCTGGATTTCTGACATCTTTCTAGAGGAACAACCAGGCAACTAACAGCACTTGGTTGATTGCTGAACTGATAGAACTGTAGTGGTAATTACAGTAGATGAACGTCTGAGAAGCAGAAATAGGGGCCATAAAATTGTTAATGTTCCCCCTCTCAAGGCTTATCATTTTAGATATATTCAAGATATGTGTTATACACTCAAAAGATTATTTGTCTTGGGAAATTGGCAAAAAGCTCAATGACTCAGATGTCCTTTAAGTGCTGAAATTTTCCATATTGCCAATAACTTATTTCAATTCAAGGCTATATTCCAAACCACCTCCACCAGTCCTGACGAAATATACGACCCACACCAGCCAACATGCCTCAGCAAAAGGTTTAATTGTGCAGAGAATCACAATAAATCACAACGCGTTTCAACCACTATCGGGTCTTAATCACTTGATTTGTGATCCCGTACCCTGGACTTAAACATTCTCACGTTACTCGACAGTGAGAACGAACTCATACCAACTTCATTACAATGCATTGTCTGTGGTTTTCAATACATTTGTTGCTTGAATAAAAAAAAATAAAGAAAATGTAATTCATTACACGTTATTGCGCATTGTCTGTAATCAGTTAGATGCCTAAATTGGAATAAAAATCATTGATATAACATTCATGATTACCACATACTCATTGTATGGTTCCTTTAATTACATTGCTGACAGCTCGCTCTCTCTAATTCATGTAATACTCATTTCAAAGCTCGAGTAGCTATGCACAAATCTTAATTCATGTCATCCTTGATTCCTAAGACATATGTAACAACTTTGTACTCGTATACACCAATTTTCAACGCACAATCATGCTGTTAGTTTGCTACACTGTACAGTATTCCATCATTATGAGCTGGCACTAGAAAATTCACAGTTTCAAAATATAATTCTTAGTTATAGTAGCCATAACATAATATATTGCTCATCTTCTCAAATAGGAACTGTGCTCTCATAACTTCCGTACATTAATACTCCACATTCTCTTCACCTCAGTAGCGTAACTGCACGTTCACTAATTCATAACATGTGACCTCCATGGTGTCTCAGTATTGCAGGAACATTCTTTTTTATAAATTACTTTGCTGGTGCAAATACATTTGTGCTTGCCCAGCAATTTCAACTGTAAAAACAATCACTATAATTGTGTGATCAGTTACTGAATCGTGAATGTCATTCTCAAAAATATATCATCATTTAGTTAAAAAACAATTCAGCTAATCCACAGAGGTCAACAGTTCATAAAAATAAAGGTGGAGCCCCACTGAAACTCATCATGCACTCCCATTCTACAAATGGACATGTAGCTCTTCATCTGCATTCATCCCTTCTGGGACTGTGCAGCAGGCATCCAAAATCAATCTTGATTCAATTTTTCTAAGCTGTAGTGTCCTATTACGCCCTCTAGGATGTTTAGGCACTGCGTTTTGACCGGAGAACCTTGCCTGTCTCCAATCGCCAACATGCTGCTCATTGAAATGTTTGGCTGTGCTGTAACTTGCATCATTATTTGTAATTGCATGCCAGTGTTCTAGACTATGCTTCTTCACAGGAAAAATTGTAGACCCAATATACCACTTGCCACTAGGGCAAGTGATAGCACAGACCACATATTCAGTTTTGCCGGTAATGTGTGTGGGTATCAGCCACTTTTTTTGTATCCCTGCTGCTATTGTTTCTTTGACATTAGTACTACATTAGTACTAAATCTGCAGGCCTTACGTTGACTACACCATTTAAAACCGTTCCCTTGTTGTAACCAATTGCTTTGTTTGGGTGGCAGGTAGCTCTGAACTGAAAGGTCTTTCAGCAATGTATTTCGTTGGAACATTACAGAAGGATATGTTCCTACTCTTCTATGGAGGATTGGATCAAGGGACAGTATGTCCCATCTTTTCTATAACATCTTTTTTAGTTCAAAAGATCTCTGGGTGAATTTGGTGATAAACCTAATATGACCATCAACTACCTTCCCTTTATTGGTTTTGGGTCTGTATAAGGCTTCCTCTCACTTCACTTTATCAGCTCGCACACTTTCTACCATAAGAACTTTGTTGGGATACCCTCTCACTTTTTGTCTATTAATCCTCTAATTTTTCTCTTTTCTGTAGCCATCCTCAATGCTGCAATTCCGCTTTGGGTGCATTAATTTGCTATAAGGGATACTCCATTTGCAACTTGGGGGATGGTTACTTAAGGCATGTAAGGTAGAATTACCTGCTGTGTCTTTTCTAAATAATTCTGTCACCAGACCATGGTCTTGCACTCTTTTTCTAAGGCCCAAAAAAATCTGTGGTCTCTCAACTGCAATGCATAGTGAATTGGAAATTCAAATTGTAGGAACACAACATGTTTATAAATTGTCTTACCCGGTCCTCTGATCCGTTCAAGATGCAAAATACATCATCAATGAATCGTAACCAAATAACCACCTTATTTGTCCACTGTTCTAGCTCAGATCCCCAGAGCACCTGCTCCTCCCACCAGCACATCACCAAATTGGCGTAGCTGGGGGCGAAGCAGGTGCCCATGGCTGCCCCTTGGATTTGTTTCTAATATGCATTTCTAAATAGGAAAACATTTTCAGACAGGCAGATATTGATCATCTCTAGCAGCATATGTGTGTGTGCTAGCAAATTAATTCCTCGAGCTCGAGGAAGTATTTGCGCCCTCTAACCTATCGGAATGCAGAATGCTTATGTATAAACTCTCTACATCCAGACATGCCAGTATGTACGTGTCCTCCCAATGTAGATTCTGGATCTTAGCTATAAAATCCTTTGTGTTTCTCACGTATGATGTTAAATTCTGTACATATGGGAAAAGGAAGTGATCTTCATATGCCAATGTTTTTTCTAACAAACTGTTTCTGGACTAAACTATTGGTCATCCAGGAGGATCACAGGCGTTCTTGTGAACTTTGGGTGAAAGGTAAAGTATCAGCACTACAGGTGTGTTATTCTTCAAAAATTGTAATTCATCCCAAGAGATCAATTAGCTACCATGACAATTATTCAGATGCTGTCTGTATCTGAGTTGTAAATCAATATAATACATCTTGTCAATTCTTTCAAAACATGACAAGTCGTTCAGCTGTCTGTATGCTTCTTTAACATAATTATCCCTCGACATCACAGCAACATTGCCTCCCTTGTCTGAGGGCTTTATAACTATGCTGTCATCCTGTCTTAATGACAACACTGCATCCCACTGTTCTTTACTCACATTTTGAGATGTCTTCCTTCCCCTATAGAGTTGTAATAAATTCTTACATACCGAATCACAGAATAAATCAATATTGTCCCTTGGAAGTTCGGGCATCAATATTGATAGAGGTCTAAACTTTGTTTCTACAGTCAAGTCTGTATCTATCCCATACTCTTCCTGTAAGTCTGCCACTATATCAGGGTCAGATACATTGTAAACATCAGTCACAGCCGTATCAATAGATGCATTACTTAAATCATACATGACATTAAGTGTCTCAATATCACCTATGAGCAAATTGATTGTCACGTTGCAGGGACATTGCTCTCCTGCGCGTGCACTTTCCTTAAAGCATGTACTTTACACAGTTTTAATTTTCGTACAAACTTAAACAAGTCCACCCTCAACTGAGCATAGTTTTCAGAAATGCCAGGGCAAAAGGAAAGACCTAATTTAAGGATCTCTTCCTCAGTCTTAGTCAACTCACGAGTGGAAAGGTTCATTACCGTAAGCTGTTTCACCAGTGTGTCTTTCTCCATTATTGCTTCTTCCTTCACGTCCTCTTTTTCACATGTCGTTCCTGCTGTCTCCTCCATGCTTGTCATTTCTTATTTTGTTTCTTCTTCCTCTGCCTCTTTGCCCACTCTGATAGGACTGTTCGTTGTTCAAATTGAGGAGTTGATACTCCGTGGAAAAAGACACCTTGCCATTCTGTGCTGCTGAGGAGTCTACTTCAGAGCTTTCATCTGTGGTGGAATCTCCAACTCTCTTATCCATCGATTGTTGTGTATTATCCTTTGCGAGTTGACTCCTTGCCATGTCAAATTTGTGTGCAATTGCCAAAATCCATCGTTTCATAGTCAATTTCATCCCATTGAAATTTATGATGTTTCTATTGCATAATATATTTCTCATAGATTTGAATTCTCTCACCCACCAACTTTAATGTACTTAGGGCCAGATGTACGACCCGTTTTTGCATGCGCAAACGGGTTTGCGAACCCGTTTGCGCATGTAAAAACATATTGGGCCATGTACATAGCCAATTTAGCGAGTCGCAATTTTTTTGCGACTCGCTATTTGGAAGGGGCATTCCCTTCCAAATAGCGAGTCTCAAAACAATGTACTAATGTTTTGCAACCGCAATTGCGGTCGCAAAACACTCGCAATTACCGCCTACTTCAAGTAGGTGGTAATGCATTTGCAAATGGGAAGGGGTCCCCAGGGGACCCCTTTCAAATGCATGCGCAATAATTTTTTAAGGGCAGGCAGTGGTCCCAGGGACCACTGCCTGCCCTTAAAAAATGAAACGAAAACGCTTCATTTTTTTTTTTTTAAATGCATCCCGTTTTCGTTTAAGGAAAACGGGCTGCATTGAAAAAAAAAGCAGCTTTATTAAAAAGCAGTCCGAGGCATGGTGGTCTGCTGAGCCCAGCAGGCCACCATCCCTGGGGGGGCTGGCATTCACAATGGGCTCGCAAATTGCGAGAGGCTCATTAATATTAATGAGCCTGGCAATTTGCGACCACACACACTGTTGTACATTTCATTTAGCGCCTCGCAATTTGCGACTCGCAATGTGTCGCAAATTGCGAGGCGCTAAATGAAAGGGTCGTACATCTGGCCCTTACTGATTGTTCTGTCAGTTCCTTATGTTCCTTCCATGCGTGTTTTGTAAGGATTTTAGCATCCCTTGAGAGCACATGTTGGTGTTCTCTGCCCATTCCTCTAACAATTGTTGATTAGGATTTGATAATATGGGAATAATAAAGATACAAAGGCCTCAAGGAATCCGCCCGACTTCAAGACAAAATTCAAGGCTATTGATCCGAGGTCTTTTAAGAATTAGGGGCCACATGTACAAACCTTTTTTCCAGTCGCAAACCGTCCGATTCACAGAATTGGCCCACTTGTGGACGCAAAATGGCGTTTTGGGATGTAGAAAGCCCTATTTGCGATTCGGTAACCTATTACCAAATTGAGAACTGGGTTTGCGATTCGGCATTAGGAAGGGGTGTGTCTAGGGCGCCCCTTCCTAATATCGAATTGCAGTGGTATGTGTGAATGTTTTGTGACCGAAATGCGCTCACAAAACATTCACAATATACTGGCAATTTCAAATAGGTGGTAACCCATTCACAAATTAGAAGTGGTCCCCAGGGCACCTCTTCCCCTTTGTGAATGTTTGTACAAGCATTTATTAAGAGCAGGCAGTTGTCTCACGGACCACTGCCTACTCTTAACAAATACATTTTCTATTTTTAATGCATCCCGTTTTCTGTTAAGGAAAGAAATTGCATTATTTAAAAGCAATCACAGACCACCATCCCTGTGATTTTAGCGATTCCCAGTGGGTCGCAAACTGAGACCTACCTCATTAATATTCATGAGGTAGGTCTATTTGCAACCCACTAGAAATCGCAAATGAAACTCAGAAGAGTTTCACATATTTGAAATCGGGATTTCTTAATTGCGGTTCGCAGGAAATCGCAATTGGGAGCTCGCTATTTCAAAGTTTCGTATATGTGGCCCTAAGTGCTCCACACTCTACTCACCTGTGAGCCAAACTGACAGTGTTAGGCATGTCCTGGTAACCAATCTAAGTGTGAGAGTACCATATTTGTTGCATCTCTGTTGCATTGATTGCTTATAATTCCCCGTCTGTGCTTGGATGGTGACTTCGGCTCTTAGATGCCGGGTCTGGTGGCTCAGTGGACTAATGCATCCACTGCAGGGGCCTGTGTTCGACTTCATGGTCACAGGTCCAAATCCCGGCGGGTTCACTCAGCCTTTCATCCATCTGAGGTCGATAAAATGAGTACCATTGAGTTGGGTAACAATAAACATCTGTTAGTCAGCGCCAAGATACCCCGGTTGGGGTGAACGTGCCCTTTACAAATACACGTTATGTTATGTTATGTTAGATGTGATGGGTTAGAGATGCCATAATACAAAACACTGCTGGGTATAACTCTCTGAGGCAAATCTGGGATCCAATCAGCTTCTTCATACTGGATGTACTCTTTTTATTAATATCTTTATTTTGATTTTTAATTTGCACATAACAAGATATAAAAAGGGTGCAATCACACACCTTACAACAGAGGAGGAGGCAGATACACACATGCAGCCTTCCACATAGGGCTGGCACATGGCCACAAAAGTATGATATCAGTAGGATAAGAGACAATGACTCATATGTCGACAGCACATGCATGAAAATTTCAGGTAAAAGCAACTGCCCCTTCGGCAGGGAACTGTATGTCATAATGTTTCAACCAACTCCCCCAGACCTTGAAAGATTTGCTTGGGCAACCTCTACTTTTATATGTAACCTTCTCTGCCACCATGTAGAGCTCCATCCCCGACCTACTTTATCACACAGTCGGGACCATAGGAGCACCCAAGTGACTAGCTATATCAAGCTTGGCTACAACAAGCACCAAGTTACAAAAATGGAGCAGTGCCCCAGGGAAATCTACATTTCCTGGGACCGCCAAGAAAACATATTTGTGCACACGAGGGATGTGTTCCCCCAACACATTACTGAGCTCCCCCACCACTTGTGCTCAGTATACCTGAATGGCTGGGCAGCTCCAAAGTGTATGTACAAATGTACCCCGAGCCACCCCACAGCACAAACAATCCGGGGATGCAGTCCTCCCCATATGATGCAGATGGTCCCTATCATAATAGACCCGATACAGTATCCTGAGTTGAGTCAAACACAACCAGGACTTTATGGCGACCTCCCTTGGATGCATCAGACCGCCACCCAAGCCACGCCCTCTAGGTCTTCTCCTAAGTCCTCTCCCCAGAGGGCTCTCAGCTTAACCAGTGTGTCTGGCATATTGTTATTGAGAGTTTTACAAGTGAGGAAAATTACCTTCTAGGAGCAGCCTTTCCTCGGGAGGGGCGTACCCAGGAAGATCCAACTCTCCCAGTCCCTTCGCCTGCCAAGGACGGCGCAATTGGGCGTATTTTAAGTATTGGTTGGAACTCATATGATATTCTCTTTGAAGGGATGAGAAGGACATCAGACCACCGTCCTCCAGGAGGTACCCCATCCGGGACATTATCAGCAAGTCACAGGACCTAAACCCTCTAAGTTTCCTCAATTCGCACATCCATGTCCCGTCCCAGAACGGAGTCACTTGCGTTAACCTCCCAGTCCAACCTATACACCTTGTGGATTTCCTCTAGGCCTCCACCGCAACCCATGTTGCCGGCAGGAGCTGCTGAATACCATTCCGACTGTATAGGTAGTGGAAGTAGGACCAAATGCAGGGCTCGAAAAATCCACTCGCCTGCTCGCTATGGCGAGCCAGATTTAATCAGGACGATCTATTATTAGGGCCTACTTGCCCTTTCTGGCGCGCTGAAAATCCTCTCACTTCCGTCACAGAAAGAAAAGTAAATGTAGTGAGACAAACTGACTTTTGACCTTTGTCTCTGAAAGCCGAGCAAATGTGACAAGATAACAAGATTTAAAGGTATCTTTATTGCTCACAAAGTGAATGAGCAATAAAGATGCCTTTAAATCTTGCTATCTTGTCATTGAGCATGATGTCCTCCTCTAGGGATCGCAGGTCCTCAGCTGGGACCACAGCCATGTCGACCGTGTCTCAATATGCTGTTATGGAAGCTGTGTCTGCCAGAGGTCTGGCACTATAGAACGTGGCATATGACCTCGCAAAGGCCGCCGTGATATCTTTATCTGACGAGTAGGCAGTTTCAGACTCTTCAACTACACATTTAACCCACCATGACTAAGCCTCTCGCCTGCTAAGTCAAGAAAGCAGCTTACCCGCTTTGTCTTCAGTATCATACAGTTGGTGCTACGTAGCTAACAATTGCCTGGGCACCTCCCCCTGTGCCAGGTCCCGGTTCTCCTTCTGCAGTGCCTCCAACTCATGGAGGACACGTGGATCCGTCCGGACCCCATAGTCCCCTGAAGGTCTTTAAGCTGATGTTCGTCTTTAAGCTGATGTTCCTCCGTTGCTTTATATTTTTTACACACCAGTATATTTTGTGCCCTACCGCGCAAGACAGTCTTATAGGCCTCCCAAAGCACCGACGGCAAATCCACTGACCCTTTATTCTCTTTAAAGTAAAGTTCTGAGTCAATACGTAACTCTAGGGCGACTTCCTGGTCCCTCAGCTCCTACACATTAAGTTTCCATCCAGCGGGCTGCTGGAAGACCCTCCCAGTCATGTTACCCAGAGAGGCGAATGGTCAGGGAGACCACGTGCCAAGTAGTCTGCCCTATCCACCTGGGCCACCAAGCCTGCAGGGGCAAAAATGTAGTTTATCCTGGAGAAGACCCTGTGCATCCCAGAGAAGAAGAAGTAGATCCTAGCTTCGGGTCCGCTGTCGCCACAGGTCAGAGAGACCCAAAGAGATCTGGGTTCAATCCATTGATTTTTTTGCTCACCACATCACCCCAGGTTGGACGCAGCCATATGCAAATCAGTTTTGACCCTGCACCCCATGGGAACAGTCCTGCCCGGAACTGCCAATCCAGGTCCTCCCTGGACCGGAAAACAAGCATCCTGGAACCAGTTTCAGGCTATCACCCCTCATCAGCCAGGCTAGCTTGAATCCAGTGGCATAGCAAGCATGGGACCCATGTCTGGGCATACCCTTCCCACTTTTGGCGACTATAGTAAAACAATAAGATGATGGACAGAATGCTGAACATTTTCAAACATTCACCTCCCAGATCTGGATTAAATCCATTGTTTTTTTGCTCGCCATGCCACATCAGTTTGAACCAAGCCATATGCAAATCAGTCTTGACCCTGCTCCCCATGGGAACAGTCCAGCCCGAAAAGCCAGGCCACTTTGCGCAGTCTGTCGAAGCCTTCCTGGTGTTCTGCGTCACGCTTGACAGCCTTCTTTGCCTGTTTGTTAGGCTGCCCACTGGGACCTGGCTTTACATTCTTGCTGTCTTTCCCAAAGACCCTGGGTAGATGCTCCGCTAAATTGTTTATTTTAGCCTGTAAATGGGAAAGAGCTCCTGATATGGCCTGTAAGGGCCCTTTCTACCTCTTCAGGCAGGCGCTGCTCCTCAGTGGACCATTCCTCCTCTCCCTCCTGACCTTGGGAGTACTTGTGGTCCTTGTAGGACTCCATTAAAGAGGGTGAGAGCACCACAGGATATTATGCAACCTGAACAGAAAAATATGTATGCCCATTTCAATATATGGGAAGCCCCCTCTCTGGTGCTCTGTACAACTAAGAATAAATATTATTAATTCTTTGGTGTAATATGTGACTAGACCACCAGGTGGCGTCTGAACCTAGTCTGCTGTATAATGAGGGAAAGGCTTGCCGCGAAGCGGCATCAGGTGAGGGTTGGAGGGAATCTCTTGACGGAAATCTTTATAGGAAAAACCCCAGGGGGATTCCTTTCCACATGCCGTACTCTACCGGGAGCTCACAGGGCTTCCCCGCTGAAAAGCGAGAGGTGCTTGACAAGAGCCGCGGATGGCGCAAATCAGTGCCACCTAGGGCACCCACCTAGTACAGAGGCGTGCGCTCGGGTGTGGTTGCCTACTGCACATAGCTAAGGATCAATAACAAAACACTTCAGTAATATTCAATTAAAGGGAAAAACGTGTTTAGTATACACAATAGGATGACAGTTAAGAAAAAAATAACGACAACTGACGAGCAGAGAAGAGAAACAGGAAGGCACATCATAGAGTTATATACTAGGACCCGTGTTATGATTGGAGTACTGTTGCTAATGGTTACTCATTCCCAGAGGATACTGGGATGTGTAGTTCATTGATGTTGGGTCTTCGTAGTAGAATATTGGGGGAACAATGGTGATGGAATGTTGGGGGAAATTATTTGAATGTGAGTCAGTTACCTGCCAGCTTCCAGCCCTCCCAGTTGCACCTTCTTTCTTGAGGTATTAAAGATCCTTTTTAAGATAATCTGGAGTTACATAGTCCTTCCTAGACTCAATTGACTTTTCTATTCATAAGAAATGTTGAACTTTAAAATGACTGCTGTTTAATAAAGTGAAGAAAGTTATGCATAATCCTCGCCTTCGGTCCTGACACAGAATTAACATTAATGCTTCCATAATGGTATGGAATTCAAGTTTTCCCAACTCATTAAAATGGCCACCTCCAAAACTCGGTACGTTGTTTCTACGGTCGAAAAGGCTTTTTTTTTTTTTAAACAAGGCTTCCCAACACCTCAAAATGGTCACCTCCAAGCCACATTATGCTCTTTCCACAGCCGGTAGAGCTTGCTTTTTGACAAGGTTTCCAAACCTCGCAAAATGACTGCAGCATCACATTCTCTTCTTTGTGCCTGTAATGTGCTTCAACCCAGAGGGTACAGTTAATGCTCCTCCTATCTCTGTCGCTCTGTGTAGTAGTGCAGAATACGTTAACTGCTGCGGAGTCACATAATATTTCCTGAAATTGGCACCATTACTGTATTTTCCTTGATCGGATAATGGGAAGGCACAACACCTCGACCATTGCTGCCAAATCTCTGCAGGTTGAGGTGTTCTGTAAAACTCGTCGCCTGTGTAACATTGCGCAACCACCACTATAGAACAGATAGCGCCTGGAGAAGGAAGGTGGTAAACACTTTACTTAACACTTCAGCCATCCACAGTTTACCGCCGTCAACAATTGCTTCTTCAATCTCCTACGTTCCATGCTATATCATCGGACATTCAGACTGTGAAATTCAGATGATGTATTACTGAGCCCATAATCGAGAACACCACATCTGGCATTAGTGCAATCATGCTCTGAGACTGAAACCGAATATAGAGTTCATCTTAACTGCATGAGAGTGTTAGGTGCTTGCGGAGATGCAGTGAAATTTATTAAATGCTTTAGTCTAACCCGAAATATGTGGCACTTGGCAGGACTGTTGCTCCTTTGTGAATTGATGGTTCATGAAGCAGTCTCTACCAGATTTGAAAATATGCATCTCTCAAACTGTTTTGAATTGAGGTCTTTCCAAAAGAATACACACTCTGCAAGTCACAGCCTGAATGCTTTGACATTTTAATAGGTTCAGTCCAGGGTCGGACTGGCCGTAGCAGGCATCTGGCATTTCCCGGGGTGGCTGGAAGGGTGGGGGTCGATTTTGCAGCGGTACTGCAATATTGCACCAAGATAAAAAAAGCAGCAGTGCTTCACACTTGCACCCGCCCCCACTGTGGTGGCGGCTGGTACGACAAAATTGCCAGGGCTGCTTTGGGTTCCCAGTCTGGCCCTGGTTCAGTCTGTTGGACAATTCCTATAAAGGAAGGGAGAATTGTATTGAGTATGGCATTACGGCAAGAGCCACTGACTTTGGAGCTGGGGAACCAGACCAAGTCTTTGCGTCGGCTCAACATCCTGTGATTCTGGGCAAATCACTTACTCTACATGTGCCTAATAAACATAAATGTGACCTTGTATGACGTAACTGGTTCTCATGTAAAGCAAGCCAATACCTTTCAGTCAAGTTCCAGCCCTGCCAAGTACGACGCATCATACGTTAGACTAACGCATTTTAATGCTGGTGTCCGCATCACCGTACTAAAATGCATTAGTCACACATCTTAGAGTGCTCTGGGACCACCCTACGGGGCGCTCGACCATGAGGTGCCGCTGCGCTACGAGCACAGTAGCAGAGAGAGCGGTGTGCTGCCAGCAGAGAGCGCACTGTGACGGCGAGCCTTGTTTACTTTTTGCCAGTCTGTGATTACTTTGTGATAGGTGCGAGCCGCAGGGAATGATTTCCAATAATCAAACACAATGAATCTAGCTGAACCAGTTCCCAGGGCTCTGTCAGCAATCACATGGGTCTTCTGAGTGTCAGCGCCATGCAGATAAACAATTTAACTAGACTTGTCAGCATTGTGGGGTGGTGTGACCGGAGGGTCGCGCCTTGCCTGTTATGGACGACTGATTAGCCCCAGAGCACAGCTCGGGTGGCGGGCAGCAGCTTTGTTTTTCGTTGGTGAGCTGGCCTGCTGCCTCCACAGTCAGTAGCACCTTTCAATATGGTCCATGTGCGACTATGAAGGAGGTCATGCTTGCTTGCAGGCAGGATGTTTTTTTTTAAGTCCTGACCTGTGCGGCCCAGTGCCTCAGCAGCCCTCCCCTACCCTGACAGACACGTCCTGACCTCTAACCTGCCTCAAAGTGTGTTGCTGGGGTCGTGGGTGGGGCACTTACACCACTGGATTGTGTCTTGTCTTTAAAAGGCAGCCAGCTGACCTGTGACTGGACCACATGGCATACATCATGACGGATGCGCTGCCATTCAGATCTGCTCTAGTTCAACGAACTTGCAGCAGTACGCATCACTTGCTGCCCTCCTCTTGTGTTGAAGGGTGGGCGGCACAGACAGACCTGCGTCTTTTGACTGTCGGCGGCAACGTCAAACTACAGTGACCTTCGACTTGATATTTATTTGCAGCAGCACTAAAGCCCACTGAGAGCATCCGGATCAGTGCGATGCTGTCCTCAAGCCAGCATTGAGGCAATTAGCAGAAAAGACGGAAAGAGAGAGACTTCAAGTGTTTTTTTAAAACTTTAACGCAATTAGCAGAAAAGACGGAATGGAGAGACTTCAAGTGTTTTTTTAAAACTTTAACCCTGGCCCCCCTGTCACCGATGTGTGTGTGTTCAGTTTAGTAGGTGCATTAGGCGGAGGAGGGATTGGGGAGAGCACCGAATGAAAGAGGAACAAAGGAGTCAGTTCTTAATGTGGCATTTGAGGTCACACTGCTGTGCATCAGACGGCCAGTGTGGAGTTCGTCCCAAGTGGGTGCAGGATAACTGACATGGTGCATGCATCCCACGGGCTGTGGTAACGTTCTGCTATGCTATTCCTCATCCTTTGCACTATGAGTGACACTTTCTCATGAGCAAAATGGGTGTAATTTCTGATATTTATGTTTCCCTGATCTCCATTGGTTGGTTTTGTTCAAGAGAAAGGGTGTAATGATGAGCCATAGTGGAACGTGCCTCCAAAGTATTTTATTTCTCTCGTTCTGGTAGAGACACAGCAGACGCACTCCCAACCGCACCCAGTCCTGACCTCACAAGATTCGCTCTAACATCATCCACTGCCCATTGCATCTGCACAGTCCACCCTTACACGCCTGCATTCCAAGGGCCAATATAGGATCACAACAAAGTGTCACTCAAAGTCATTGAAAAGTCACTCATAATTACTCTCAAATTCTGAAAATGTCACACAAAGCAATCTGAAACCTTGGCAGTTCGCGCTATATAAACCTGCATAAAATAAACCAGTCGGCAGCAGGATTGACATAGAGACGAATCCTAGCTATGCCGGGTTTGGGGTGCTCTGTGTCCACCTCCCTCGTCTGCCCTCTGGATACTCATCGCACGTGGACAGAGAAAGGCTCGTTTACCTCTTCTTATGCCTCCTCCTTCTTCTCTGCGCATGCTCAGGAGAGCGGCGTTGACTCCGTGCGCACGCTCAAACACTGCTTCTTCCTTGCGCATGCTCAGGAGAGCGGCGTTGACTCCGAGCGCACGCTCAAACACTGCTTCTTCTCTGCGCATGCTTTAAAGAAGCGTGTACCTTCTCTGCGCATGCTCTAAAGAGGCGTGTGTCTTCTCTGCGCATGCTTCAAAGAGCTATTCTCCCTACTGCGCATGCCCGTATGTGGGTTTCTTTTCATCCCTCGGCTGCTGAGCCCTTCCTACCCCGCGCATGCTCCGTGGGCGTGTCCTGTGCGCATGCGCGCTGGTGCCGGATGCTCAGATGCTGATGCTGCACCCATCGTTGGGTGATGACAGCTCTCCCTCGTCTGCTCCATCAACTGACGTCACTGATGCCTTATCTGGGGGACCATGTATGCCCTGGAAGGATGGCAGGCTGAGTCGGCAAGAGTGGTGCTTGCAGTGAAGGAGCGCTCATGTGTCCACCTCTTGGTCTAGGCAGTGATGTGTTTAAGTGAAACCTTGTTCTTACATGAAGGCTGTTGAACTTGTGTATGCAAACTCTTGTGAAGTCCGAAGACAGTGCACGCCTGGTGGAAGAGACTCCTTGCTTCTGAGTGAAGCCCAAGCAGTGTGGACAGGCTTCTCCCACGAGGCCTGCCACCCTCCAGGACCTGCACAGAGCGACGCCAGACTCCCAGAAGCATGTGTGAGTATCAGGCACCTGGGTGTATTATTCTCTTGATCGTCACATTATGCTCTGTAGTGTAATCTTTGAGTTATTTGTCTGCTCTGAATTACCAGTCCCCAGGCCTGTCATGGAATGACTGTAGGACCAAAGCTCAGTCCTCATACGCTGCCTGTTCCTGGGGGCAGGATGCAGTCTACAGAGACCCTCACTCCTTCACCCTTGAAGCAGTCCAGAGATCTAGCTTGCACCCAGCACCACTCACAGGTATGACTGGCTGCACCAGTGCCAGCAGGCCAGGGTTTGAAAGAGTTGCCAGTCCTCTCATAGTGCCTGCTCCTAAAGACTCACACTGGCTGCAGAACCAGAGTGAATTGTCCCTAAAGGCACAAGTGGGTATGGAGTCAGTCCTCATGCATGCCATTTTCGCACCACACTGATGCCATGGATATACGCAGGCTGCAGGGTTTCTCCTTAAAGCCTTCCTGCTCCTAGGGAAAGGCTCCAATCTTTTCTTTGTCATCCCTCACAACCTCCTTAGTTCTGTAACTGTTATACGCTGCCTTATTCTAAGAATGTACAAATATTGAAGTCCCATTAACCCTTTGGCTCCAGCAGTTCGGCATTCCTTTTGCTCCTAGGGAAAAGCCCTGTTACTTCCCAGTAATCTTCATTACTCCAAGTCCAGGTCTTCCCGCTCCATTCCGTACACGTGCAGTTAATGCCCGGTTACTTACCGGTAATTTTCATCACTCCAACTCCCGGTCTTCCTCGCCATTGTCCTTACTAATGAGCTTAGCTCCTTCAGGCAGAACATTCCAAAGCCAAAAAGAACTACTACGTTCCAGTTTCCCATCCCTCCAATACGGCAGACTTCCTTTTCCTACACCCCAATATGAAAACGGAAGCCAACCCCCCCCCCCCGACTTCCTGTTCTCCCAACCAACACAGTCTGAAGCCCGCATACTCCTGTGCTGGGAGGGATAGAAAATCCTGACTGTGGCAAGGAAGGCCTGGTCTTGTCGTAATGAATATTAAGGGTAAGTAACCGGGGCATTACCTCCTCATCAGTCTTCTTCACCACAGTCCTTACTAATGAGCTGATACTCAACCAGATATCGGCTTCATGATGGTAATGCACCAAAAACATGTCCTCCAGATATTGTGAGCTGCAAAATACACATGCTTTAATAAAGAAGATATGCTACTTCACATATTAAGATTCTGCAACAGCATACAACACTGACAACACAAAACTGGCTGAAGATGAACCTCCCAGCTGGAGAGCTGAATCATTTTCATGAAGGTACTAGTGGTCACCCAAGTGGCAGCATTACAGATGTCCTCCACTAACGCCCCCTTAATTGATGCCCAAGAAGCTGACATACCCCTTGTCGACCTTCCTTGTACCTGGGATATCAATTGTCTCCCCCTGGGACTCATAAGCTAACAGGATGGTCTGTTTATCCATCTACGTATGGTAGAGATGAAATGCTTTAGACCATTTCCTGCTGAGCAGGCCTTAAAAAAACTACTCGCCCACTCGCAATTGTGAGTAAAATTTGATCAGGTCAAGCTATTTTTAGCAGCTACTAGTCCCATCTGGCGAGTAAACCTAAGCTGGAAAGGAACAGGTGTTCTGTTCATTCAGAAAGTGAATGAGCAATAAAGATGCCATTAAATCTTGTTTTTATCTTGACACATTTGCTGTCTGTTCAAGTAAAGAGGTCAAATGTCAGTTTGTCTTTTAAGTAATTGCTGCTTGGAAAATGAGTTTTATTTTTCTCTCTCTTACTAGATTTAGATGTTTTTTTCAAGTGAGCTGTCTGAAGATATCAGTTATTTTTCTCTAACACAACATTTATATAGCCTGTAAATTAATATTGCAAATATTTCAAAAATATCAGGAATTACAAAAGCATATTGTTTTTGTAATTAAGAACTGTGATGCAAACAAAGAGTTAAATAGGAGCAAAAAACCCAGAACACTTTACTTGGTGATGTGCAAATGACACATATTTGCAGAAACTCTATTTCCAAACATTGTCTGTACACTATATAGTTTAATCAGTAAAGCTGCATGTCAGTGGGAAAGTTTGTGGCCATTTCAATGTAAAATCTGCTGATTACAAATGACAGTGTGCTAACACTTCATGCTTTAGTTATGTTTTTATTAAAAGTGATAGTTTTTAAACATGATTTAAGAAACATTCCTGCCCCCGCCGTAATGACAATGCTGTTAATGAACTAAGAGGCAAGTCAGGGGTCATGTGTATCCTATATGTGGCTATATTTGTATTGTATATGGAAAAAAGTTGTCTATTAAATCAAACAAAATAGTTTTTTGTACAGCAGACATGCTGAACTCACACATTTGAAGGTGCACTCATATGTGATAATGAAGAAAATGGCGGCTCAATTAATTAAAATATTTGCCCACGATCACATTAATTGAAACCAGTTTATGGGTCAAGAGCATTACAAATAGGTCGAGTAGATTATTTAAGTCACTAGACCTGCAGGTCTAGTAAAATTTGTATGATTTTTCGACGCCTGCTGAGAAGAAATTCACAAATAAGTTGTCAACCTTTCTGAATTGCTCTGTCCTCAGTAAGTAGATCAGAACCGCCCTCTTAACATCCAGCAGGTGTAACTAAGACTCCTCCTCCGAAATCAGGTTTGGAACAAAACTGGCAATACGATCTAACTAGAGGAATGGAACCGAGAAGGAATCTTTGGAACAAACCTGGGGTCCAACCGTAGGATTAGCTTGTCTGTATATACCTCTAAAAAAGTTTCTGACCTCCGTAGTGAACCAAATTCTACTCTCCTAGCTGATGAGATTGCTAACAAGAACACCACTTTAAGAGTGAGAAACATCAGGTCTATCAATCAATCAATCATTCATTTGTAGAGTATGGCAAAAGACCCATGAGGGTCTCGAGGTGATTACTCGAACAGCAATATCTTTAGGTTTCGTCTGAATTGTTGGAGTGACAGTGCGGTCCTGAAGTGCAGGGAGAGGTGGTTCCAGGCCTTGGCTGCAATGTGCGAGAAGGAACGTCCTCCGCTGTAGGCTCCACTGATATTTGGGGTGTCTGTGATGGAGCGGGAGGCTGATCGGAGGAGTCTGGAAGGTTGGTGGAAGGTTAGGCGTTTGTTGATGTAGGCTGGTCATCCATTGTACAGAGCATTGTAGGTGTGGGTCAGCAGCTTGGCATCTTTTCTGAATCAAGAGCCAGTGCAGTTTCCTGAGATGGGGTGTGATGTGGGTCCTTCTAGGGATGTCAAGTATGAGTCTTGCCGCTGAGTTCTGTATTGTTTTGGATTCTCTTCAGTAGGCGTGCAGTGATTCCCACGTAAAGTGTCTTTCCGTAGTCTAGTCTGCTGGTGATGAGGGCCTGTGTTACTGTTCTTCTGGTGTTTGTCAGGAGCCTCCTGAAGATCTTGCTGAGCATGCTAAGGGTGCGGAAGGAGGCTGAAGAAACTGTGTTGACTTGTTTCTTAATAGATATGAAGGTCTATACGCTCCAAGGGTTCCAATGGAGGATATTGGAGAGCCTTCAGCACCAAGAAGGAGATGGACATCACAATGTCTGCCTTTCAAGGTAAAAGCTTCTGAATAATCTGATTACCAGAGGCTTAACCTTCTCTAACTCATCGAGAATGCTAGATCATCTGCACCACTTCTGAAGAACACCCCTTCACTAACAGGTTCACCCTCTCAAGAGCTATGCCTGAAGATAAAGGCGCTGCAGTACCGTTATTGGCAAAGGAGGAACTACCAGGGGGTAAGGATCTCATGGAATAGACCACGGTGATGGAACTGCCACTTGCAACAAAAGAGGGTACCAGGACCATCTCTGTCACCCCGGAACCACCAACAATACCAAGTATTCTGACAAACCTTGCCAATCATTGCAATTGGAGGGAAGGCATAACAAGTTCCATTGGCCACCTGAAAGGCATGGCGTCTATCCTCCAAGCCTCTGCACAAGGAATAATTTTGCAGAAGCAGGGGAGAGCATTCTCTCTGGAGGCAAACAGATCCACTGTCGGATATCCAAATCTTCTCTGCAATGTCTAGAAGACTTCTCTTATCAAAGACAAGGAACTCATTGGAGGGAACACCGTGCTCAGTTTGTCCGCTGCCTAATTCTCTTTCCCTGGTAAGTAGATGGCTGACAACTACTTGAGATTGGATTCCGCCCAGCTGGCAATCTCTAAGCTAGGACGGAAAGGCTGTGAATCCTGTGACCTCCCAGATGGTTCAGATAGTCCATTACCACCTTGTTGTCTGTTCTGACTTGGAGATGGAGATATCTGCAGAGCAAATTATATTAAGGCCAAATGAGCCACTTTTAGTTCCCTACCATTTGAAGAGCTCACTGACTGAATCGGAGACCATTTCCCTTGAGCTGTTCTCCTCTCCAACGTAGCAGCCCGCCCACTTTTCTGGCATCAGTCGTGACTATTCTTGACGGCAGTATGAGGAAAGGACAGTCACCTACTCAAGTTCTTCTCTCTCAACCACCAGTCCAGGGGCCCCTCACATGTGCAACCACTGGGACCTCGAGCTGGACATTTTGTGAAGTCGGATCGCAATGAGAAATAAGTGGCTTATCAGCTGGTACGTGCGCAAATGAGTACAAAGAAAGACCATGCTCAACCATGGTCTCACTGAAGGAGCAGTTTATGCCAACAGTGACACAGTCGCCGCTCTGAGCTTGTGCTGTCCTCGGGCAAGAACACCTTCCCTTTGTTGGTCTTGAAATATCCCCCTAGGAAAAGTAAGCCTTGGGTAGGAACTAGGCATGACTTCTCTAGATTTAGCAAAAATCGGTGCTCCTTGATGACTCTGCAGACTTCCTGGATCGGATTCTGGGCCTTGAAAAAAATCAGAAGAAATCAGCTAGTCATCCAGGTATGGAAATAACTGAATTCCCCTAGCATGACGGACCTCACCACCACAGGAGTTAAATCTTATTAAAAACTCTGTGAGACAATGAAAGGCCAAAAAGTAGTACCTGGTACTGGTAGTGTTGATGTAGAATAGTGTTGATGTAGAACATAGAAATGCAGGAACTTCTGAGAATTGGGATGCATTGGCACATGCAGGTACACATCCAATAGGTCTAGGGAAGCCAGTAAATCCCCCTGACTGATGAACGGCAGAATCTCTTACAGAGTCGTCATCTTGAATTTAGTATGAGGAATGTACCAGTTCACATTCTTCAGGTCCAGGACAGGCCTGAACTTTTCATTAAAAAAGGATCAAATAGGTACCCCTTCCTCTTTGGTGCATTGGAACTGATACAAATTCTCCCTTTACCAACAATTTCTGGATTCCCTCTCTAAAGGCCTCTTGTTTCTCTGGATTTGATGGCACCGGGGTCCGACAGAAACATTCTGGAGGCTATGCAGAGAAACTAATCTGAAAACCCTTCTCTACTATCCCTAGGACCTATTGATCCCATATGGAGTTCTTCCAGACATCCAGAAAACAAGAAATTCGACCACCAACTGGTAATGCACTCTTGTTCACATAGTCAGGACTTGGCTGGGGGCTTAGCTGAGGAAGCTGCTTACTGGGATTGGGACTTTTCTGCAGAAGGGACTCCCTGGCCTCACCCCCACCCTCGAAAGGGCTGACTCGCTTTGCCCAGAAAGGATGAACTAAATGCCGTTTTAGTGCCAAAAAATCTTCCTATTGTAAAGTTAGCTGGGGCCGAAAGTGTTCTATCCTCAGTCGACCTCTTGACCATCTCTGTGAGAAGTTGGCCTGGTATATGCTGTCCACCAATTAAAGTGGGCACCTTGCACCAGTCCAAACGACCCTTATTGATGACTAGGTCAAAGATAACCTTTATGAAAGCTATCCTAGTGGTAGCTATGGAGAGCAGCCTTCAGGCTAAGTCTTGAAGGAATGTAAAGCAGCTTGTTTTACCAGAACAGAACCTCCTGAGTGACCAAATGAAAGGAGAACCACACAAGTGTTATATAAAAAATATGTATTTATTACTAAACACTCTCTACTAATCTCTAAGTGAGATTAGAACATAAAGCACACAATACTTAATCAATAGAACGGCAGTAAATAGCACAATACACAGCGGGCTCCAGGGGGAGACCGAACCATATACTAAAAACAAGCATTGAAAATGCAATAGGTCTCGCCTTTGATTAAGTTGAAGCCATTTGCTTTGCTAATGGTATTGTATAGCAAAGCAAATGGCTTTAACTTAATGAAAGGCGAGACCTATTGCATTTTTAATGCTTGTTCCTATTGGTCACGGTTACAGTGTCCAGGTCCTGAACGCATATTCTACACGATATACGGGACACACAACTTAGTTTTCAAATATAAGTCAGGAACGTGAGACGCGAACAACGAGGTTGAAAAGAGAAGCAATGAATAAAAAGTTTAAGCGCATTAACTTGGGGAGGCTAAGTTGCGCGCTGATGATCTAAAGCTGTGGCATGAAGGTCCCAAATTGAGGCAAGTCCCATGCTGTTCACGTCTGAGAATTAGAGGGGATTCCACTGTCACGAAGAAGGTCTGGAGATGAGGTCTCCAAAGGAGTTAGGGGCAGCGCCATACATAAAAAAAAAAAAAACGTGCCAGCCTGCCTCAAGCGCTCCTCCAGAGCAGCCCTGCCTGCCGATCACATAATCTCCCCGTGCCTGAATGTGCCCTTGTGTAACGTAACCGGAGCTCAAGTAAAGCGCTCTAATACCGTCAGGTAGAGTTCGCGCTATAGAAATCTGCATTAAAAAAAACACCGTGCCAGCCTGCCTCAAGCGCTCCTCCCGAGCAGCTCTGCCTGCCGATCACATAATCTCCCCGTGCCTGAATGTGCCCTTGTGTAACGTAACCGGAGCTCATGTAAAGCGCTCTAATACCTTCAGGTAGAGTTTGCGCTATAGAAATCTGCATAAAAAAACCCACTGTGCCAGCCTGCCTCAAGCGCTCCTCCCGAGCAGCCCTGCCTGCCGATCACATAATCTCCCCGTGCCTGAATGTGCCCTTGTGTAACGTAACCGGAGCTCATGTAAAGCGCTCCAATACCTTCAGCTAGAGTTCGCGCTATTTATGAGTAGATCACTTTATAAAAGACCATGCGCGCATTCTGACTGCGTTCTCATGCCACGGTGTATATAAGTGGATTCCTACTGTAGCTCAGCAGGCAAGGGTGGCACTGGAGGCTAGGTAGAGTTTACGTGTAAGGAGCCGGAAAGGATGGGCTGAACGGATTGACCGGTGGTATTCTGCTTCAGTCAGATTGTGCCTCCTGGTGTCCCGGGTGGCTTGGGCGTGTCCGTGCATTCGCTGTAGGTGCCGGAGTGTGCCCGTGCCGGCGTGCACACTTGGGTCGAATTCAGTTTGTGGCGCGTGCATACACCCGCCACGGCGCCTAGGTGTCTGTGTTGTGGCTATAACCCCTAATGGGCTTCTCCGTGTATGTCTGTTGGAGCCTGGCGGGTGTATGAGGGCGACTGGTGATGACAGTGCTGGAATATGGTGCTTATGTGAAGCGCTCCGAAAGCTTCGGGTCGAGATCGCGCTATATAAATGTTAAGAAAAACAAAGTAAGAAAAAGCAGCTACGCAAGCCATGCACACCTTGGAAGGACGCACAAAGATGCGGAAATCCTACTAAAACAAGCCCGTTACCATATGAAGAGCGTTCTCACAGCGCCCAATCAGAGAGCCGGACTGGCGTGTGCAAGGCAGCGTGACGAAGCTTCTGATAAGAAACTTCGTCACGGCAGCCGTAAAGCAGGCGAGCCAGTCCGGATGAGCCGGACAAAAAAGCGAAAAGGAGGCACCCCAGAAACCTTATTTCCAATGGCAGCTCACCGTTTAACATAAATGGTGACGCAAGCCAATGGGAATAAGGGGCGGGGCTTCAAGCCCTTTTCTCAAAGTCCTCATCTGCAATAAATCTCGCCGAGCGAGCTGCGCATGTGCGCAGTAACGCTAGGCGAGACCTAAAAATGGTATAACAACAACGACTTCACTAGACACAGTGCCTAGAGCACGTAGAATCGCTGGGACCCCAAGGAACCACCCAAAGGAGTGACACAGGGAGCCCACGGAGGACGGGTGCAGTGTGGGAACACAGACGCGAGCTCCGTACAACTCTATGGGAAAGTCGTGGTTGGAAAATTACAGTTTAAGGACACTTCGGAGAGGACTTCAAGCAAACCCTTTGGAACATAGAAGGTTCTAAGGCCAGCACCCTTGTGAGTACCGAGGTACTCGTGTTACCTATCCCAGAGGAGCCGGGTACATAGGGGTCAAGTGGTGTCGGAAACCCTCGTCGTTTTCAATGGCGTGATGCGAAGAAGTGCTGCTGCCGGGAAGATGAAAAGCGTCCGGTGGAATCCAAGCCTGGATCCGAGGTGAGAAGAACCTGAAAGCAGAGGGGACAGAGTCTGGGTCACTTCAGGGTGACCAGGGGCTCGATAGACGAATGCCCACCGATGTCGGGTGCTTCGGTGTGAAGATAGGATGCTTGACTCTGCAGCCACGGGGACCAGGAGACGTCGACGACGACCAAAGTCCGGAGGTGAGCTGTCCCACGAAGGTGTTGAGGGGTCAGTGTCCGGATTGAACACCAACAAGCCTTGGCAAAGGCAACCCACGTGGGCAGAGGAAACAGGTAACGGTATGGACCAGCAAGGTCCAGGGCACGTCTGGAGCAACCAGGGAAGCCCAAGGAAAATCAAAGTGACCCTCGCCAGGACCCACAGGCCAACAGACCAGGGATCGCGAAGGGGCCTCGAGCGGAATCACAAAGCACCAGCCCACAGAGCACTCGTGGAGTGGAGGCCGGAGATCTTCGGTGGAAATGCTGCTCGGGGTCGGGACTACACGTAGTCCAAAGCACAGCCTCAGGGATCGCCAAAAAGCATATGCTGCTGCAAAAGTACACGGTGCACAGGGGTTCGGGTTGCACGGTCCCCACGAGGGAGTGGAAGTACATGCTTATGTGCTGTAATCTTCAATTCTTTCAACGCTTGTTAATTATGTTTCTCTGTTTAACTGAAACTTACTGATCTCGTGTTCTGCTCTCCTCTGAGCCTCCCATCCTTACTCTGTGTCCTTGTGCAACCTGGGCCTACATTGTCCTTTAATTACGCAGAGTTTTACAGTGCTCCTTGCGGACAGCAATGGTGGTGTTTTTTTTGTCTGTCTAAGATTTCCTTTCATTTTATATTTTCCTTAACATTCTCCCCTCTGGTTGATATTTTAACTACTACTTCTAACTCCTGTTCCGTACTAAATGTAAACTGATATGTGTTCCTCAAGGCATCTGTTACCTGTTCTGGTGATTTTGCTATGTACATCCCTCCCACCTTAGTGCTAACTCTTTTACAGCATGCTATTACTATTTGAAAGAAACAGTACATCAAAAGCAAAACCACAATGATTGGCAACAAGGCCTTAAACAGTACTGACATCCAGGATGGTAGCCCTTTAACCAACCCTTAAACCATTCATCTGGGGCACCTGCTCCCCTCAAAATTGTCTTTTGCAAATTGTGCAGAGTTTGTATGGCCTCCGTCAATGTTCCTGTCAGGTTCCACCTTCCGATATCCTCGGGGTTGTACTGATGCTCAAAGGGGTCCACCTCTCGACTGCCCCAAGTCCGGAAATAAATATAACACGGACTGGTGGGATAGTCAAGCGGGGGAAGGAAAGGATAGGGACAGCAAGGAGGGAGATCTAGAGAGGAGACAATGAACACACTATTAGTCCCTGCTGTCAACTCAAAACAACCTAAACAGATGAGGCATGTATATGAGCAGCTGCAATGACTAAGCACAATACCTGAAAAGAAAAAGAACGTGAAGGAGCGATACCAGAAGAGAGGAAAGGGTGTTTGCGCATCTCCACCATGGAACTATTAGGAAGAGGAAACACACCATATAAGCATGTCATGCATACGTTAACAGTCCCCCCCTACAACACATAAGAAAGGAGCTTTCCCTTCACCTACCCAAGGGTACATGTGGAGCTGTAGAATATGCAATACTGTAGCTTTCCTGCACACCCTCATAAGATCTCCTCTCTCCTAGGAAAGGAAAATGAAATATATATATATATATTGAATGATCAAATAATAGTTCATGGAGCAGCAGAGGTACAATCATCTCTTGTACATAGCTGGAAACGAGGCACCAACCAACAGTGAGGCGATATCCACAGTCTTTAGTATTCAGCGGAAAACACAGCAAAAAACTCAGCAGATACCCGTTACAGAAGAGTTTCTTTGCAGAGGAAGGTAACTTATTGGAGTCAATAAAGTGAAGTACAATAAACCATAAGCAAAAGGAGAAATGAGGAGAATTGTCAGCAGCTCCCCATTAGTAAGTACGTGGAACTGTCTTAGCACTGAGGATACAGTTCATCAAAATTAAAGAGTCTCTCCAATCTGGAGATTGCGTGTTATTAAAACACCCAAGGAAGCCCACCTACCCTCCTCTGCAACGAAACAGAGAAACGCTCTGTATCTTCCAACAGAGGAGCGTGGGAAAGGAAAAGAAAAGAACACGGGCGCTGAAACGCTCCTCTGCAAGAGACGCGGGGAAGCGGTCTCGCCAACAGAGGAACGAGCGCGGCGTGCTAACAAGGAAGCAAGAGCAAAAGAACACGGGCGCTGAAACGCTCCTCTGCAAGAGACGCGGGGAAGCGGTCTCGCCAACAGAGGAACGAGCGCGGCGTGCTAACAAGGAAGCAAGAGCACGGACCACCTGAGAAGTACTCACGGCACCCAAGAGAAGCAAGGCTCACACAAGGCCGGACCTCCCGAAATCCAGAGCGTAAACACGGACAGCCTTCAGAGAAGAATAATCGGCAGCGCCTGGTCTTCTTGCTGTCGTTATATCCGGTATCCACGTAGCGTCTGGATCACGTGGGGCGTGGCTCACGAGGAGCATGATGGGAAGTGTAGTCCGAAAAAGGGCCGATCTGAATCCAGGTTGCCCTTCATGGAGCAGTCAGTGTGTAACCGGTAGTTAGGGCCTGACAGTTCCATCGTTCACATCATTAACAGGGACATACGTACAGCATGCAGTCCGTATTTTGTCAACTCCCCTCCCCCAATTGGCGTCATCAAATCTAGCACACACCTGTGCTGTATTAGCATTACTCTCATGGCTCAAAGTTCTTCCTTCACTGAATTAAATCCATCTTCATGGGCATTTATTGCTTTCATCAGCTCCCACCTAGTTATCTGCAACTATCAGGCAGTTGCTTTTGTCTGAATAAACAGTAGGCACTTCCGAAGAACAGCTGGGCGTCATTGAACAGCCTGTGATCCCGGGGTCCATTTTCCCAGACAGTAGTGCCATAATATTCTGCAGCTCTTTTCTTCCAAAGATAATGGAGCCGTTTAGTCGGACGGATCATGGGATGGTCATGTAACCTGGAAATGTTCACTCCTGGTATTACCAGGGAGGGGGTGTGCAAGGTGACCAAGAAACAGAGGCCATTCCAGTCCGGTGATAATTGCGCATAAGCCAGGTCTCTGTATTAATAATAGAAGTCCATCATACTGGAGGTGCCCCGCTGCATGTTGGCATTGTATATTGTGGTGTTGCAGTTGTGGTTTGTACCCACACTTATAGAAATATTTCCTAGGAAACATAGAAAAAATTATATCAGTTTCATGGTAAAAAAAAAAAAATGTAAGTCTGTTTTTATATAGCGCAACTACTCACCCTTACGGGTCTCAAGGCGCTGGGGGCCGTAGTGGAAATTAAGTGCGCTATTGCCCAGAGTCACATGGTGCTGAGCTGAGCTGCCGCCGGAGCCGGGGATTGAACCGTGAACCCTGTGCTCCGAAGTCAGCTGCCCTGGCCGCTGCACCACACCTCTCCATGGTATGCACAGGTTTCGTCTTCTCTCCTACCCATGTATACCTCTTGGCATAGCTGTCCTATGATGTTAAGGGCTGGTCTGGAGGCGAAGTCAGCAGACAATTTCATCTTGTAAGCTAGTTTGTAATTGTTGCACTGCATTGGTGGGCAATTGTCTCCGATGAACCCTTTCTTTAATATCTTCTTTACCCATCTTGAATCCCGAGGCCTCTGTCCCCTGAGCTCAAGTTCCTTAAATGCGTTTTGAATGGCCTGAGTGCTTGTTAGTATTTGTAGACTGGCTGCATTTCTTTCATACTTAGTGGTGTTAACAACTATCTCGGATGCTGCTATTTTTGTGAGCTGGAACTCTGCTTTAACCCTACATAGACTTGGGTATATTAGGCAGCCAACCACCTTTGGAGAAACATCTTTAATAGAATGTAATCTCTCGGACCCTGTGGCATGGGGTATCAGTGAGCACACAGAGCATGAATCATTTGAAGTTTCTTTCTCTGTCATTTGTTGGTACCACATATTATCCAATAAGTTAACATGAATACTATGAGATGCATTGTTATGTTATGTTAAGATAGCTTGTAGAGCGCACAGCTGCCCCAGCTACGGGCGTCCCGGCGCTTAGCAAAAAGAGGCTAAAACTGCGAGTATCCCTCCTAAGAGGAGAGAGGAAGGGCCAGGGAAGACAAGTGGGACAAAAGAAGGGGAACCTAATGAGGGAACAGATGGGTCTTTAGCGCTTTACGGAAGGATAAGTAGCTGTCCATACTCCGGATGTGAGACGGGAGATCATTCCAGAGCTTGGCAGCCAGAACGCGGAACGAGCGACCACCAGCGCGGGCCCTCTTCACCCGTGGTATAGAAACAAAATGTTTGCCAGTAGAGCGCAAATGACGCGAGGGAGTGTAGATCGAGAGCAGGCCGGATATTATACCAGAGGTGGAAGATTTCAAGATCTTAAAAGCAAAGCAGAGAGATTTAAACTCCAACCGCCTCTCCATTGGCAGCCAGTGTAGCCGCCGAATGGTGCTAGAGGTGGGGCAGCGACTGGGCAAGGCAAGAAGAGTTCTGGCGGCGACATTCTGGACCCTCTGAAGTCTTGAGATCTCGGTCTTATTGACCCCAAGATAGAGCACGCTGGCATAGTCCAGTCTAGATAGGACAGATGCTTGCACAATGGTCTGCCGGATGGAAGGGTCAAAGAAACCCAACATGGGTCTAAGACTGCGCAGAATGCCAAGGCATGTCGCCGCCACCCTCTTAGTTTGAGCTTGGAAGCTCAGCGCCGAGTCAACCCATACACCCAGATTTTTCACCACCTTTTTTGGAATGGGGGGAGGTCCCAGGGAGGAGGGCCACCAATGCTCACTCCACAGCTCATGATCCTTCCCGACCAGCAGGACCTCAGTCTTGCTGGCGTTGAGCTGTAGGCAATTGGCAGACAGCCACTCTGCTACATCCGCCAACCCACTCTGAAACTTGGCCGCGTCATTTTGACAGTCATGGGAGAGGGCGACTACAAGTTGGGTGTCATCTGCATATGACACAATCGTCAGCCCTCTCCTTTTGGCTAGTGTAGCCAGCGGCTGGACATATAAGTTAAAAAGTGTAGGGCTTAGCGCAGAGCCCTGTGGGACCCCCTGTTTGATGGAATACACCCTAGATGAAAAAGGGGGAGCCGAGACTTGGAAAGACCTGTCTGAGAGAAAAGAAGTAAGCCAGGTCAAGGCAGCGCTTGCAATGCCGGCCTCCTTATGTGTAACTCTTTCTCTCTGCAGGTGCATGACATTTTGACCTGATCTGATGTATGAGTCATTCTAAAAGCGCAAGGTAAACAGCAACATAAAAAGACATAAAAGGAAAAATAAACAAATACAAAATAAAGCAGAAATAAATAACTGTCAGAGTCGAGAAATTGTTCCACTTCCCTGTTGGGTGGAGGGGTTTTACAGCTGATCCTCTCTTCCCCTCTCTTTTTCCTTTTCTGTCTGTGGAGGTGCAAGGCATGGTCCAGTCGAACATCCGACAGGTGGATCCATGGCTTCCTGCCGCCCACCTTGATCGCTGTGTGGGTACTCATTGTCACTGAGAAGGGGCCTTTGATTTTCGGGTCCTTCCATTTCCAAACAAAATTACGGTTTTACAGTTAGCCAACGATTATGGGACCTGGCTGGTAGGCTGCGGTGTTGCAATTCTCCTTCTTTGATGGCTGATTAGAAAAGAACTTTGCAGGGCCGTTCAGGCGTTCCACTATGCCATTACTTTGGGTGTGATAAACAGATGACAGTTTGTGTTTTATCTCTAGGGAGGTAGAGATTTGTTGTAACATTGTATCAACAAAGTGAGTGCATTATCGGAACCGATTGCTTATGAAATGTCCGACCTAGGTATTTACTTCTCTTATCAAAAAATTGGCTGCCGCTTTAGCATCATTAGGTACACATGGTCCTGCTTAAAACCATCGGGAGAATAGGCCAACAACTACTATAAGATACCTGTAATTATTGCATCTGTCAATCATGTCATCAAATCTAAATGCAAATTTTAAAATTCGCATGTTGGGCGTTGTATTGTTGAAGTGATCACCTCTAGTGTGGGTTTGTTGCTGCATTGTTGACATACTGCGCATTCTGCAATGTACATCATAATCATTTCCCCTAATAGAGGAATGAAGCAGTCTGCTTGCAGGGTGGCAAGGAGAGATTCCTTTGCGGTCTGTGCTGGGAGGTGTAGTTGATCTACGGCTGTGAGCAGCAGTGATTGTGGCTTCACTGGCTTGCCTGTGCTCTCCTGCCTATAAATGCAATCTGATGCTGACTGGGTGCAGCCTCGCTGCTCCCACAGCTCACTTTCATGTGGCAGGGCCTGTTCCTGTAACTGGCGCAGATGCAATCGTGTTGTCTCTGTATACGGAGGTGGTAGTTCGACAGCAGGCTGTTTCCTACTTGTCATCATGGTGGAGGCGTAATCAGCAAACAGCTGAGATGCTTTTGCCGCCTCTTTTGCTGCCCAGTCTGCCAAGGCGTTACCCCTGGAGATGAGGCCTTGCTGGTTAGTGTGCGCTGCACATTTGATCACAGTTACTTTGGAGGCTTTTATCAGCTGCGATAGTAGGTCTTTGTGCCTTACTGGTGACCCATCAGATTTGAGAAATCCCCTCCTTTCCCATCTGTGGATACCGGAGTGTATTGTAGTGGTAACATATGCTGAGTCTGAATAGAAAGTCACTTCTAATCCCTTAGCCTGGTGTAGTCGTGCTTCAATGATGGCCACTAATTCTGCTGCTTGTGGCGAAAAGTGAGTAGGCAGTGACATCTGGCTTACAATGTGTAACATATCAGAAGAATGCCGCTGTTCAGCCCTGACAACTGCTGCTCTGGAATGTCTGACCCCTGTTTCCTGATCTATGAAGGAATTTAGGAACCATCGGCAAAGAGCAAGGTGCTCCCTGGGATAGGGTTTTCTCCTACCGCGCTGACTTCATCAGGTATATATGTGCCACCGTCATGTACCTGTTCATTGTCCATAACTGGGTGTGCAAACAATGTTACTGGATTGACTGTGTGGTCCCGCTGGTAATCTACTTGCTGCTTGGTTTCTCTCGCGGCTGGAGCCGCTGACACCGCACTCCGTATCCCGCCTATCAGAGCGCCAGGAGGCGCTTCAAAAGCTGGGCGCGGGTTCCCGCTGCGCGGGTCCCGCTGGTAATCTACTTGCTGCTTGGTTTCTCTCGCGGCCGGAGCCGCTGACACCGCACTCTGTATCCCACCTATCAGAGCGCCAGGAGGCGCTTCAAAAGCTGGGCGCGGGTTCCCGCAGCGCGGGTCCCGCTAGTAATCTACTTGCTGCTTGGTTTCTCTCGCGGCTGGAGCCGCTGACACCGCACTCCGTATCCCGCCTATCAGAGCGCCAGGAGGCGCTTCAAAAGCTGGGCGCGGGTTCCCGCAGCGCGGGTCCCGCTGGTAATCTACTTGCTGCTTGGTTTCTCTCGCGGCTGGAGCCGCTGACACCGCACTCCGTATCCCGCCTATCAGAGCGCCAGGAGGCGCTTCAAAAGCTGGGCGCGGGCTCCCGCCAAGGGCGGGCCCGTCTGCGCCCGTCAGCGACCGGAGGAGGCCGGTCCGGGCCACATCTCTTGGTTACATCTGAGGAGATACAGAAGTAAGGAGTGGGGGCTGAAAGGCCTGCGGAAAAACACAAAAGTCCTTATATTTTTCGGGACTAGTGTAGAGAAATGGGGAGAAAGAAACCTACGCCCACCTCAAAATGTACAGACACAACATTAGATGGCTACTTGCAAAAAGCTGTGGGGGCACTCAACAAAGAAATCGCACAGGCAGAGCGTAGACTATCATTGGCTCCCTCACCTGTAGCTGGAAACTTGGATATACATCCTGCACAGACTGCCCCCTTAACAACAGCAGAGACCCATCAACAAACAACATTTGTAATCCCCCCCCATTAGTCAAGAGGATCCACCAATTGCACCAATTGTACTTTCACCAACAGTCATCGTCTTGAGCCAGGGTCCCCAGGGTGAAGAGCAAAAAGATGTGGATACTGCAACATCGTCAAGCACGGGGGACCCAAATTCAGCTGGGGGGAAAAGAAAGCGCACTGACCCGACGGGAACTGAACAGCGGTCACAGGGTCAATTGCCCCGGGTTAAGAGGCGCAAGCAAAATCCTGTGGTTTCCGCAGGAAAACCTCGAGGGGGGGGAGAGGGAGGAGGGGATGGAAAGCATAAAACTTTGCCCGAATTGGACATAATGGCAGCTCGATTTGGGAAAGTAGTGGCAGACTTATTAGAGCAGATCCTACTGCGATTGTCCCGCATAGAAGAGCAGCTTGGCCAACTTTTGCCCTCTCTAGGGTGTTTCGTGAATCAAACTGGGCCTAATGTAAGCGGCCCTCTGGGCAAATGCCAGATAGATAGGGGAGAAAATGCCACCTCCAATGTAACTGAAAGGAGAAGGTTAGCTATAGATAGGCAAATAGACACAAGTGCAGAAGTTAATATATTACGTCCCCAACAGGGCAGTGAAAATCAGATAGTCTCCCTACCACCAGGGCTGCAAATACAGGCAGGAGGTCATGATAGGAGGGCCAACAGCACTTATAGAGAATTTAATTCACCGAATCCTGAAAGGGATCATAGTAAGAGCAATGGGTTTGTGAAAGGGCCTAAGAAATGTCTGGAACAAATCCAGAAAGACAAAAACATGGTTTTAGACCTCCCGCCAGAATGTACTCCTTACACGTTGATCCTGACAGGGGTCCCACATCCTCACCCAGGTCACCATGAAAGTTGTCAGAGCCTTATCAATAAATCTGCTTTTTGGTGCGCTAGTAGAATACATTCCCAGGTGAACTGGAGTAAGCACATTATAATGGCAAGACGGGTGAGCTGGGTTGGGGAAAATGGAAAAAAATATTGAAGGTGATTGCGTGGTCTTGAATTTTAATAACAAAAGATGGGTGGAATTTGCCTTATGCCATCTTAGAGACTCCCCTGTGGAGTACATACAGGCCCGTCCATTGGGCTTTTTCTACCCGCCACATCAAAGGGGCATTATGCCCCGCACGCGACCCCTGAACAGAATCTCCCCACCTCATCCCCCCACATGGCTTCACCCTAACCGATTTGAAGTATTGTCGGGATTAACGGATATTGATTGACTACCACTGGGCCGACATAGTTCATGTAAGCAAATGAGGACAGGAGGGTTATTCAGGGAAAACTATTGCCCAGCGAATAGAATAGAAGGGATTAGGCTGGGGCAAAACCACATAGACCATAATATACACACATCATCTGATACCCCTAGCATAACTGAGAAGCGGTTGAGTGGGAATGACCCTCCCGGCCCCTCTACATCACTTGACCAATGGAGGGGGGGACCCAGCTCAGATTTCGCGATTGCTAGTAGTATGGAGGATCTAGTTAGAAGGTTACGCACAACCAGACCCCTTAAACTGGTCTCCTGGAATATCGCAGCTATCCGTTCTAAACTAGAGGATGAAATGTGGCTAAACTACGTAAAGGCCTTTGATATTATTTGTCCCCAGGAGACATGGTCAAGGGAGAATATTGATTTAGATGGTTATTGTTCTTTTAATGTGCATGCTGTCGCCTCCCCCGCAGGAAGAGCGAAAGGAGGACTGTTGACCCTGACCTCTCTTAAATATGGATCTATAAATGTTAAGTCTGTTTGTAATTCACCTTGGTATCAATTGATCTTGATTTCTAATTTGTTCCAGGTTAAGACCCTTTTAATTAATTGGTACTATAATGTTTTTGACTCAAGCAGAAGTGACATTATTGTAAACCTTAAGGAGGAAATTGATAAGATCGCCGGGAAGTGGCAGCCCCTGTGTATCTACTGGGTTGGGGATTTTAATTGCACTTTATGTAGGTATAGCACAGATAAAGTTTGCGGGATAACAGATACTGAGGGTCAACCCCTAGTACATTTTATACATACTCCCCAGGGAGACGCCATAAATGATATAATTGTTGTGAATGACTTGCTTATTGTTGATAACCAGGTCAGTAACTCAGATCACCAATATCCCACCTATATGGGTAGAGGTAGGGAAAGTATCATTGATTTTATGCTGATAACTAGAAATTTTGCCTTTTTGGTAGATAGCTCCGCGGTGGAGCCAAATAACGCCAGCGACCATAACCCCCTTACTGTGTCTCTACATGCAGTCGCCCAAGAGAATGAAGGTGATGGTCGCCCCCTGCAGTATAATATAAATCAAGGGGTGAGAATGAAATGGAATAAGATCAATCCCCCACAATTCGAGGAGAGTACCGTCAAGGCGAACTTAATTGATATTTTGAAATGCCTTGAATATGACTCTCCCCCTGAAACAGTTATACAAGGATTTCAGATCATTTGTAGGGACGTATCTAGAAATCTAACGAACACATCTGCACCAAGGGAATCCAGGGGTACTAAATGGTTTAGCGCTGAGTGCACAAGGGCTCTAAAGGATCTAAAGAAGGCAGTACACATGAACCCACGAGATAAAGCCTTAATTAAGAGCGCAAGGCAGCGCTATAAAACCATAGTTGCGGATAGGAAACAGGATCTGAGAAAGCTGGCCTGGGAGGACCTTGAGAGAGCAAGTGCACTCAAAGATTCTAAAAGCTTCTGGCAGGTAATAAACCGCCCATTGTTCTCAACGGATTCAAGGGGTATGGACTCATTAATACCAGGGGATGTGTGGGAATACCACTACACCAAGATATTTAACCCAAATGGCATCAGTACCCGAGGAAACAAGCCAGGAGGTCCAACTAAATTTAACATCTGCACTTCACTTGAGCAACTCCCTCTCAGTGAGTGAGGTGGAAGATGCCCTTAAAAAAGGGATACATCTAAAAGCTGCAGGGCCGGATGGGGTACCTCTTGACCTATTTAAACGTAACCTCCAACTTTGGGCACCCCTTCTGACAAATGTTTTCAGAGCAGCAATAATCGGCCCCATACCAACGTCATGGAAAGAGGCCATAGTGGTCCCTGTGTATAAAAAGGGAAAGAAGGAAGATCCGGCCTGTTATAGGCCCATTTCCCTAATTGACGCTACAGTCAAGGTTCTGGGGAGGGTGATTTTAGCCCGCCTTGATACCTGGGCAGACTCTAAAAAGCTGATATCCCAAACCCAATACGGCTTTCGAAGAGGCATGGGGACAAATGAACAGTGCCTAAACCTGGCATTGATTATGGGCAAGTACATGAAGGCAAGGAAGGGGTCGTTACACCTTGCCTTTATGGACTTGTCCAGTGCTTTCGATACGGTTAATAGAGGCAAATTGTGGGCAATGATGGGGGAAATGGGCTTCGAGGAACCTCTTGTCACTTTATTGCGGAGGTTGCACGCATCCACCACGGTAGCCATACACTTTGGCCCAGGTGGAGAAAGGACGAGGCCCATTGTGTCAACAGAAGGAGTCCGTCAGGGCTGCATATTGGCCCCTTTCTCTTCCTCTTGTATACAAATGGCCTTGAATCCGCCTTGAAAGATCAGGAGCTAGATTTTCCAAGAATTGGGGAAAGCCGATCCCGTTGTTGTCATATGCGGACGACACGGTTTTAATGGCTTTAACCGCTAACAGCTTACAGAAGTCTTTAAATGTCTTTACTAATTTTATGTTAGGCCTGGATCTAAAGGTCAATTTCACCAAATCTTATATCATGGTTTGCGGACCTAATAATACCAAATCAAGAAAGTTTACGGTAAATGCCAAGACAATCGACAAGGTCTCAAATTTTAACTATCTGGGGAATGTTTTTAATAATAAATTAAACTGGGAAAATCTTATCACATCCAGAGTTCAGAATACTAGTCGTGCTGTGGAAGGTCTCTTCCGCTTTGCGTGCAAATTGGGCCATAAGCCAGTAGCGGAATTGTTAATCCTATACAGATCAAAATGTTTATCTATTGCCACTTATGGGGCGGGAGTATGGGGACATTATAAAAGCTCGCAACTACAAACGTTAGAAAATACGTTTTTAAAAAGATTGCTAATGATCTCAAATAGCGCTCCCACAGCATTCTGTCACTCCAAGGTAGGGGTGGACTTTATTACTGATCGGATTAATATTGCCCCATTGATCCTCTGGGCCAAAGTCTGGTTGTCAGAGGATCTAAAGCTAACAAGAGAAATTCTCAAGGATTGTATGACGCTGGACAATTCTGAGACCATTCCATGGCTAGGCTATGTAAAAAGAAAATTTAATGAAATAGGTCTTGGGCATTATTACGACAATCCAACCAGTATAGACACAAATATGAAATCTACCATAAAAATGCATACTGTGGTGAGCGTGATAATTGCCGGCGCCTAGCAGGGTTGCAACCTCTTATCGATCACTTATTTTTACATCCCCAATTTTATTTATCTTTTACCACGAATGTGCAGTTTAGATTTTACCTGACTAGATTTCGGCTTTGCACATTGCACTTTTTAGTGGCCTTTCCTAAACAGGCCGGATGGTGCAATAATCTCATTCCTTGCCCTTGTGATAATATAGCACAACAAAGCACTTTGCACTTTACCCTATTCTGTGCTCTGTATAAGGAACCTAGGGCCCGGTTCCTTATTCCTTTTTTAAGAAAAACTCACCCTAGTAATTACCAGGAAGGTTTTAATAGATTATTATCCCTGTCTACTGAGGCAATCTGTACGGTAGTACTAAATTTTATCAGGATTGCTTTTTTAATAAGAAAAAAAAATTGGCGTCTCCCTTTTAGAATTTTAGATTTTAAGAATTTTAGAATTTAAGAATCACGTATTTTAAATTTCTGAGATAAATCACGGAGTATTTGAGTCATGTAACATTTTATCGTATTTGATTCAATATGACATGTAATTTTGTATATCCTGTATGAATGTTATACTTTTATGGTTATTCAAACCGAATAAAGTTATTCTTGACTGACTGACTGTGTGACAGTGTACAGCTAGCAGCGATGGTAGTGAAAGTATCACTTCATAGCCGGAGGCCCTCTCGGTAGGGAGGGGGCTATTGGCTTTCTGTAGGATGACAAATACTGCATGCTCTGCATCTAGTGTTAGTGGTGATCCCATCACGATGGTGGTGCATGCTGTACATCTAGTGTTAGTGGTGATCCCATCACTATGGTGGTGCATGCTCTGCATCTAGTGTTAGTGGTGATCCCATCACTATGGTGGTGCATGCTCTGCGTCTAGTGTTAGTGGTGATCCCATCACGATGGTGGTGCATGCTCTACATCTAGTGTTAGTGGTGATCCCATCACGATGGTGGTGCATGCTGTACATCTAGTGTTAGTGGTGATCCCATCACTATGGTGGTGCATGCTCTGCATCTAGTGTTCGAGGTGATCCCATCACTATGGTGGTGCATGCTCTGCATCTAGTATTAGTGGTGATCCCATCACGATGGTGGTGCATGCTCTACATCTAGTGTTAGTGGTGATCCCATCACGATGGTGGTGCATGCTCTACATCTAGTGTTAGTGGTGATCCCATCACGATGGTGGTGCATGCTCTGCATCTAGTGTTAGTGGTGATCCCATCATGATGGTGGTGCATGCTGTACATCTAGTGTTAGTGGTGATCCCATCACTATGGTGGTGCATGCTCTGCATCTAGTGTTAGTGGTGTGATCCCATCACTATGGTGGTGCATGCTCTACATCTAGTGTTAGTGGTGATCCCATCACTATGGTGGTGCATGCTCTGCATCTAGTGTTAGTGGTGATCCCATCACTATGGTGGTGCATGCTCTGCATCTAGTGTTCGATGTGATCCCATCACTATGGTGGTGCATGCTCTGCATCTAGTATTAGTGGTGATCCCATCACGATGGTGGTGCATGCTCTACATCTAGTGTTAGTGGTGATCCCATCACTATGGTGGTGCATGCTCTACATCTAGTGTTAGTGGTGATCCCATCACGATGGTGGTGCATGCTCTACATCTAGTGTTAGTGGTGATCCCATCAAGATGGTGGTGCATGCTCTGCATCTAGTGTTAGTGGTGATCCCATCACGATGGTGGTGCATGCTGTACATCTAGTGTTAGTGGTGATCCCATCACTATGGTGGTGCATGCTCTGCATCTAGTGTTAGTGGTGATCCCATCACTATGGTGGTGCATGCTCTGCATCTAGTGTTAGTGGTGATCCCATCACTATGGTGGTGCATGCTCTGCATCTAGTGTTAGTGGTGATCCCATCACTATGGTGGTGCATGCTCTACATCTAGTATTAGTGGTGATCCCATGACTATAGTAGTGCATTTCTGGACAGAAATGCTGCTGTGGCCAGTGCTTGCTCATAAGGGTAGCGACCCTTCATTACTGGGTCCAACAGACCTCTGCAATATGCCATTGGCGTATGTCGCATGGATTTCTTTTGAGTCAGTAGTGCCGTCATTGATAATCCGTTACAGTGACAAAAGAGCTAACATCGTTTACTGTCGTCTGGTGTACCTAACATTGGAGCATTTGTAATTGCCTAACTAATTCCTGAAATACCATCTCCCTTTCATCGGTCCATTTTATCCTGTTATTAGTATGGGACCCTTTTAATGCGGTCAAAAATGGTGTAGTTAAAGAAGAGGCATAATGAAACACCTATTGTCTCACATAATTGCACAGCCCCAAAAACTGCTGCATTTCCTTAGCTGTGGTAGGGATGGGCATGTTCCTGATGCTTTCTGCCCTATCAGGTGTGACTCTCCTCCCATCATTGGATATTAGTTGTTCCAAATAATGCACTTCTGTTTATACGTATTGCAATTTGTCTATGTCTACTTTGTATCCCTTCTCTGCCTGTTAACAAAGGAGACTGATGGGGTCTTGTCTACATATATGTTCTGTGGGACTGCATATCAGAATTTCATCCACATATTGCAAAAGAATACTTTTACATTGGATGTTTGTTAAATCATGTTTCACTGTCCTGTTGAAGATGCTGGGGGACTCACAATACCCTCGGGGCAGTCACAAATATTGGTACTGGGTCCCTTTGTATGTAAATGAGGTCAAGTATTGGCTGTCTGGATGCAATGGGATGCTGACAACGCATTTTTCAAATCAATCACTGAAAAGTGGGTGGAGTCAGTGGGAATGTTTGTCAAAATCACTGAGGGGTCAGGTACCACTGGAAATTCAGGCACCACTATGTCATTCAAGGGGCAGAAATCCTGTACCATCCTCCAAGTTCCCCCCTTGGCCTTCTTAACTGGGAAAATAGGGGTGTTCCAAGGTGAAGTCCCCATGTATTTTACCCCTTGCTATAATAAAGCCTGTACTGTTAGAAAAAAGCCCTCCTCTGCTAAGGGATATTGGAGCACCCTGGGCAGTATTGCCTCTTGTTTCAGAGTTATCCATACAGGTTCTGTCCCTTTCACATGACTGCATCATGTGGTCCCTTGGTCCACAAGGCCTCGGGTATTCATATCAAGTCATTTTCTCGTATTGAACTGTACTTCACATGTCTTGGCACTGTACTTTAATTGTATTCTAAGAGTGATGTCCATTTCAAACGCCACTCTTTTGGTCAATGGGTTGTCCTCAAATAATTCTTCATCTGATAAGTCTCCTAACTTAACTCCTGGGTCCGTAAATACAATCGATTCCCACTGCTTCTGTCAAAGGCTATTAGTACTGTGTATCTTGATCTAATCTCAAAGGCCTGTATGTCAAATATCATATGTTGTTCTTCCACTGGGTCCATGGGCGTCATACACTTGAAAAATAGTTTCATTGGTATTTGCTCTGTTTTCCCTAGTAGTGCTGGTGTCTGTGCTATTAGCAGTTCAGGCTGGACTGTTCCCATGAGGAACAGGGTCAAGACTGATTTACATAAAGACATAATCTACTTCCAGTGATCGAGAGGCTCGGGACAGATGTGGCACACTGGAGGGGCTCCCACTATCCCTAATGGGTAGAGCGGCTCTCGTTAAAATGATGGCCCTGCCCCGCTTTCTTTATGTCCTACAAAATACCCTGTGTAGGGTTCCTCCTGACCACTTTCGGAAGATAGAGATCTATGTGGGCTCCTCTGGAATGGGGGCAGCTCTAGAATTGCCCTTTCAAAGCTACAGAGGGCGGTTTATGAAGGGGGGCTGGCTGTCCCAGATGTTAAGAAGTACTACTGGGCAGCACAGTTGAGTACAGTGAATGCATGGGTGTATGCAGATAGGGAGGAACCAGCATACAGGGTTTACCGACAAGCGATGGGTGGCAGAGGCTATCTGGCAGTAATATACCGAAAAAAGGGACTGAGACAACTCCCACTACACACTCGGACAGTGATCCAGGTGTGGCATGAGGTAAATAGATATCTGAAGTGTGCAAATACCTTGACGGAAAGAACACCCCTATGGGATAGCGATTTGCTAAAGGAAGTGGGTAGATTGAAAGGTTTCCACAAATGGAGGCTATTGGGGATAGAATCACTGGGGGATATGTGGAGGGACAGAGCATTGATCACATTTCAAGAGCTGCAAGACGAATACAGTATGGTGAATACTGAAAGGTTTCATTATCTGCAACTGGAACATGCACTCAGTACACACATCCGAAAAGGGGATAGGGTACCAGAATACACGCCGTTAGAGGATAGATTCCTGCTGGACCCCATGGTGTCCAAAGCAGTTTCGTTGACATATAGGAAGATCCTTAATAATTCGCCGGACCCACTGGTCCAACTGCAAGAGGCATGGGAAACGGAAGTAGGTATCCTAGAGGACGATGATTGGGCGGAGGTGCTGCAGAGACCGAGGGAGGTGGCCATAAGATCGCTTTTCAGGTTAGTGCAGCTGCGAATATTGCATAGATCCTACTTCTCTAGCTCACACTTATAAAGGCTGGGACGAGGGGAAACAGAAATATGTAGAAGGGGATGTGGGGATGTAGGATCGTTCTTCCACATTCTGTGGGAATGCCCAATTATCCGGGACTACTGGACAGAGGTCACCAAACCTATGTCGGGAGTAGCAGGTAGAGCAGTCCCACTGGAGCCGAGATGGCTGATATTATGTATATCGGGGGAGGAGCCGTGGCCCAAATATCAGAAATTGTGGATTATGATGGGGAGGTAGTGGCCAAGAGAAATGTGGCTAGGGAGTGAAATGAAATGAAATGAAATGAAATTTGTACTTGTAAAGCGCACTTATACCCCCAAAGGGGTGTCCTGGCGCTGTACGCATACCGCTGTGGAACCCTTCCTGGCTTTTTCCCTGTGAAATGTCCACTCCTGGGCACCCCAGGGTGAAGCCAGGCATCCCAGCGCTGTTGGGGCCGTTGTGGAGATTAAGCAAGCTATTGCCCAGAGTGGGACCCATGATTAGAATAGGCACCGAGGCGAGAATTATCAGGTCCGAGGAAATTGAGCCCAAGACCCGCCGAGGCGGGAATTGAACCCTGGTCCCGGGCCAGATCTCTGCATCAGGGTCTGCCGCTCTAACCATTAAACCACACTTCTCCACGACTCTCCTCCCAAGGCTGGAGGCATGGGAACAAGATCTAGACTGGTGCAGTCAAGCAGAGAAGGTCATCTATCAGAGTAGGGGCTGTCCAGGGAAATGGATGAAGATCTGGGGCGGGTGGGAAGGCTACAGGGGACACAGTAGGAACTCTCCAGTATCCTCAGCATGATGCGTGAGATGACGTAGGGCTCGATCAGGTAGACTACAAGGGGCGATATGAGATACCAGCGGTCATTCGCTATTCCACGAACAGGGGGAGGGTGAATTAATGGGGGTGTAATACCGGTGTTTAACTGACTTTAATGAATAAGTGTAATGTATCTGAGTAAATGTTTGAATAAACAGAAGTTTAACAAAAAAAGACTGATTTTCATATGGTTGGGTTTGAACTGGGGTGGCGAAGTGAGCTAAAGAACGATGATGGATTTAACACAGAGCTGTTACTGGGGGTGAGTGTCTGAAAAGTTTCATCGCTCCATCCATCATCTCCTTGTGTTTGCTTTGTTCTCCCTAAGTTGGCAGGGTATGCCCAGACGTGGGTCCCTTGCTCACTTTGCTACTGGATGCGAGCTAGCCTGGCTGATGAGGGGTGTTACCCTGAAACTGGTCCTAGGATGCTTGTTTCCGGTCCAGGGAAGACCTAGCTTGGCAGTTCGGGCTGGACTGTTCCCATGAGAGACAGGGTCAATACTGATTTGCATATGGCTTTGTCTGAACTGGGGTGGCGAAGTGAGCTAAAGAACGATGATGGATTCAACCTAGATCTGTGACTGGGGGTGAGTGTCTGAAAAGTTTCAGCGCTCCGTCCAATATCTCCTTGTGTTTTGTCTATGCTATTAAGACATATATGCCACTTAAAAATGCCTCTTTATGTACCGGAATTGCTCCAACTTGTTGTCCTAGTTCTTCGTGAGCTAACAATGATGTGGTACCAGGTATGTGACATATCATGGTCCCATCCTCCTGAAAGGAAATGATCATGTTCAATTTACTCATTAGGTCTTTTCCAAGGAGATTAACAGGGGCCTCGGGGGAGTATAATAGCGGGCCTTCGATCTGGGTGTCTCCTGCTGTCATGTTTACGGGTTTAGTGAAAGGAACCCTCTTAACAGCCAAAGAGAGCCCCCTGTGTGTCCATTGATTTGTGGGAAGGTGGTAATCTTTCTTCTCCAATACAAGATCTGGTGGCCCCATAATCAATCAAAAAACTGTAGGGGTGACCTTCTATGGCTACCATCACAGTGGGTTCCTCGTCTGACCTGTGGGTTACCGATAGTACTGGACACAAAATGGTAGCCTGTGGGCATTCTCAGTGAGTAAAGTTATTGTTCAGTATTCCTCTGACGGTTTGTTGTTGTCGCGCCTCCAGTCACCTGAAAGCCAGGAGCCGCGGAAAATGAGATAGTCCTCCCTCTCACCTCAAGACCAATCCTCCACGCTAATTCAAACAGCCCGGGCGATTGGTCCCAAGGGGAAAAGGAAGAAGGATACCATGTAAGTGGGAGAAGTTGTCGGCACAGTAGGATCTCAGGTTTACTCTGGGAAGGCCAGGATGGGGTTAATCTCACGTCTTTTTAGGACAAGGGCGTTGCCACTATCTGTAAGATACAACCATACAAGAAATGGGTAAGTAGATGGGAAATATATCACACAAAAGAAGACAGTTTCATTCCATACTACCCCCTGCTTCCCCTCCGCTTCTCTTTTCACGATCTACTCACCCTCTGAAAGAGCATCCAGGGAAGGTAGAGGAAGTAAGCGGGGGGCTACCCCTATTGCACATCATAGGGGATGGGTATCAAAAGATGGAAATGAAAACGATTAAAAAAAAGAAGTAGGGTCAGTGAAATGTTCGAACAGCACCTGCAGCTGATTTGGCGCAACTGTTGCGATCTCCAAGGGAAAAAGGAAACACCCTCACTGTTTCGTAGACCTGAGAGTCCATAGTACAGTGCACTGACCCCCTATAAGCCTACTAATAAAGAAAAGGAATGTACATACTGTGTGATGAGAATTTAAGGGTGTGAAGAAGGAACTACAAAAATGACCGTTGTCTTCTGAGTGCTGACTTGTCTTTGTTGAGAAATCCACAAAAAGGTCCGAAGGGGAGTGAGCGGTGGATTGCCGGGCTCCCGGGAAATACGAGGAAGGAACCACGCCTGCAGTTCCTGAGGAGCCAAGAAGGAACTTTCACGGAAAAAACTGCTCCAGCAGTTCTCCTCTTACACACGTAGGTGAGCGCGGCGGACTTGCTGACCTCACGATATCACGCTCCTGCGGTCTTCGATGAGGCAAAACAGGTGTGCGCTCAGGAAGACCTCCGACGCACCCAAAACAAAGATTGGAGGCACCGCTCCTGCGGTCCTCCGAAGGAAAGCAAGGGGAATCCGCTCTTCAAGGGCTCCAAGGACCAAACAAAAATACACGTGAACGGGGACCGCTCCAGCGGTTCCCAGCAAGGAGAAGGGGTGAACGCGGCTGATTGCCGATTCACCCGGAAAAGCCTGGAAGTAGCACGGGTCCTTCTCCCTGAACCTGGAAGTGATAAGTCTTAAAGCCAAGCACCTTGGAGATGGGAGATGCACGTCTTTATAGGCGTGCGTCTCCCACGTGATCTGGGGCAATTTTCCGGCTGGAGGAAATGTCGTACTCTCGTTGGAGTATGTTTAGGACAGGAAAGAAGAGGCAGAATCCGGAACAACAAAGCGTAAAGGAACCCCCCATAGGAGGGGCAGAAAAAGGTAGATGCCCATTAATTCTGGCTCTCACACAACCCACACGTGAGGGACAAAGCAAGAGACGGCTCGTAACTACCCCCCCCCCCAACATGGGTTTTGTGTCCCCATGTTAGCCCCTTGGACCTGCAGTCCGGGTGGCAACAGTTGTGGGGCATAGAAGGGATTACCTCCTTATACCATCACTCCTCCTACTTGAATTCGTGATTGTGTGCTTGCAGTATTCTCTGTTCCTTGTGACATTTTTTTTTTAGATCTCTGTTGCTGCAGCAACCACTGTGTTTGCGGACTCTGCGAGGGTCCCTACTGTATCTGCGCAGTTGGACCCATTGACCTTGTGGTGGGACCCACTGATTTTGTGGTAGTTTTGACTGTCCCTGTTGTATGCCCCACCCTTATCCCTGTTGTATGCCCCACCCTTATCCCTGTTGTATGCCCCACCCTTATCCCTGTTGATCTCTCATTTTTTCCTGCACGCCTGAGCAAAATTGCCTAACTTGCCACAATAATAACACAGCTGCCCTGCCCTTATTCATCCTCCTCCGTGCACTGCTCCCTGTCCTCTTGAAAAACCTCCTCATCCCTTTCCTGTCCAACCTGCCTTCTCCCCTCCTAGTGCTTGCGTTTGTTCCTGGCGCTGTGAGGGCCATTAGTGGCACCATCACAAGTGCCACTTCTGTACTCGTCTTTTTAAGTTTCTGTTGCACCAGTTTTGTTGCTGCCCTCTCGTTTTGTTCTACTCGGTCTCTTTCTTTCTCTTGTTTGCGTTTATAAAAATGAAGAAAGTGTGCTTGTATTTCCGACCATGGTTTTGTCTTTAGTCCTACTACACCATGTAAGCTAGTTTGTACATCACTGGGAGCCCCTTTTTAATTACATTATAAAATAATATTGCATTTCCCCCAGTGTTTTTCCCTCATTTGACCTGTCTCCTGCATCCAGCGTTCTTTCATCCTTGATAGGAAATCTGTAACTTCTGTCTTTTCCTTCATACTCTCTGTCATAAGGGGACCAATGTCTGGTCTATCAGGGTACGTCTGTCGAAGGGCGTTCCAGATGTGTTGCCTAACATTGTTGAAGGAGGAGCCGTCATATGTATTGTCTGTCAATGTTACTTGACCCATCTCTGCTCTATGAAAAATGATATTGGTCTCACCAAGAAGCTAAATAAACTTTTAATATCTCATCTGAGATCACATCTGATCCCTTTCCCATCTCCATCGGCAAGTGAGGGAAGAGCCCTTTTCAAATTTTCCTTGTCCATCTGGTGCCTTGGCACATATACTGTTAGATGGCCTTCTTTGTAAATGAGTGGTAATTGATTTGCTGTGATATGTTGTGACGAAATCTATTTCCCAGTCTGGGGTTGTCCCCGTGTGTTATCATTAATGTGGGTCTGCCAATAGAATATTTCTGCCATACTCTAAAACACTTTTGCAAGTAAGGATGATCCCAGTATGGGTCCCCACCATCGTGAAGTATACAGCCTTCCATTGTAGACACATTTTATGGCTGAAATAAACCCTCTCTGGGCCATGGTGTACGGCCCACAGTCTCTGTCCATCCTGCCAAACTGTCACAGAAGGGTTGAACAGTAAAACCCTCCTTTGTTTTGTTCTGTTATCACTATGGGAGTTAAGTCAGTGACTCTTCCTTTTAGGATATATGTGCCATCTTCTGCATTCGTGTCCCTAACCGTACATAAATGTGCAGGTTTGTGACGAAAGTCATATCTATCATATTTATTAAATTGACCTTCAATCTCAAGAAAATTGTTTATTTCCTGTTCTCTGGCCCCTGTTTGACGAATGTCAGCATCCATCAGAGGACACTCTGACCGCCTGACCTGTCCTCCACTATTCTGTGCTGCCCATTCTCCTGGCTGGTTCGCCTCTACTTCAGAGATTGTCCTAAAGAGCGGTGTCTGTATGTTCTTTTTCATACAAACTGATGTACTTGGGTCCTCTGCCCATTTTTCTACCTCTGTCCACTTTTTTGGTTTTATTGTCTGTTGTATTATTTATACATGTTTGGGTCTGTTCACTGTTTCGCCATTCTTCAGTTTCCCCTAGAAGTGTATCTGATGTGCAGTTGTCTAATTTCATTATGACACGTCCAGTGGTCAATTTTCCAAGAGGAAGGGGTGGACAGTCGGACTGTGGTTGTTTATTCTGTGTTGAGTGGTCAAATAGTCAACGTCTTATCTTTTGTTGTGGGGCGAAGGTAACATTAAGCGGTGTTGGACCTGTTTGAGGAGATTGTATTTTTTGTTGTAACTTCTGAATCGTGACTTTTGTGTCTTGCTGAGAGTCTTGAACTGTAAGTTTCATATCTATTTGTTGGGGTTCTATTACTATTGAATTCTGTTATCTTGTGCCGCGGGCTGTAATGTGGGGTACATTCCTGGGTAAGGTGGTTAGAAAGAATCACATTTCTCTGGGGATGGTGTCTCTGTTGGAAGGTCGGACTTGAATTCTTTTTAGTCTCCCAGAAAACTTGCCACATATTTTACATAGCCTCCCTTTTTCCCCCTAATCTTTCATGTGTATTTAGTACAAAAATATGTTACTGTATGGTCTACTATTTTGTCATCAAATGTGCCATCTTTAGGCCATGGATAGGCCTGATCCCTTGTTCCTTTATACCATTCCTTGCAATATTTAGCTATTCTTTTCTGTAAATTTAAGTATGTCTTCCTCATGTGTTCACAAGGGGTTCCTATCTTTAAAACTAAGTCTATATCGTCTTCTAGTCCCTTCCCGAGTGTCTGACCATGGTCAGAGTGAAGTCTACAGACACCAGTCTTTCGACTGTCTCCTTACCAAAACGTCAGACTACACTGGTTGCCCAGTCTCGGTCAAGTCCGTGAAGGTTATACCTTCAGTGTAAAACTAAGTAATACTTCAACCTAGGTCTTCCAGTGTCCAACATTAGATAATCCACTGTATACACTATGGGACTGATTACAATGTCGGTCGGAGTTTCCTCCGACCAACACCGTCACGGTCTCGGGACCGACCGATCTCCGGTCGGCGGTTCCTACCGCCTGATTACGATGTGACCAAACACTGTTTGGTCGCATACTCCCATTTCTCTATGGGAGCTTGTGCTACGGCCATAAACCGGCCGTAATACAGGCTCCCATAAAGAAAAGGGTGTGTGTGAAAAACCCTGCACCCTGTGGCAGGCACCCTATGGTGCCTGCCACACAGTGCAGGGATTTATAGGGGGGTACCCCCTCGGCCACCCACTGTAGGCCGCAGAGGCGCCAAAATTGCTTTCCGACAGCCTTTTCGTGTCAGAAAGGCTGGCACGGAAAGGCTGTCGGAAACCGACATCGTAATCCCGACAGCGGAAACGCCATCCATAGTGGAATACGGTGCGGGTCCAGCCGGCCAGAAAATTCTGAGAGCCAGTTGGAACCACGTCAGAATGACTGGCCGGTTTATGCTCCGGTCGCAGAGATCGTAATTAGGCAGTCGGACCGCAAACCGACCGTGTCAGTCGGAAAGCTTCCGACTAGCGTTCGGAGGCTTTCCAACGGACATCGTATTCGGCCCCTTAGTCTTTAATCTTCCGGTCTAACCCGGGTAATGCCTCAACTCCTATTTTTCTAGAATATGAGGAATCTACAGAATACAAAACATCACTGGCCTGTCTTCTATTTGTCTATTGACAAAAAACCCACATGATATAATCAGAGGCACAGAGTACGAGTCAGTCTCACCTGCGTGATAGCACAGCCTCAGGAAGTCCCACCCGCATGAATGGACAGACTTTAGTCAAGCATGCTATCTGCTTACCTTCATTTAGGCGCAATTCTATTCAGTCAGGACAGGCCGTTGTTCCTTCGGGCGCCGTCTGTGTAGACTGGCCTCGATACCTTTCTGGTTTGCCAAATGTTAACTAGGAAAAAATCAAAGACACAGGTCATTGGCAATAGGAAATGGGTTTACTCAAATAACATCCTGGAGACAGTCAACCCCATAGGATTGAAAACTGTCTCAACTTGCTGCATGCGGGCAGCTCCTTTTATTCACAAAAACCACAATAAACAAGTCACAGAATAGGACAAGTCAATGACATATTTCCACATATCCCACTCCACCTGCAATCGTGACCTTGTGTCTCTACCTGATCAGTTCCCCTTATCCTTCGACCTTGACAAAGCTTTGAAGCTCATTATCCTTTAACATGTCCTCCCTGATGTGTGTCTTGTTCTGCTGGTCTCAGGGTTTTTTAACTAGCTTGGGGGTACGTGCTTATGTGCTGTAACCTTTGATTCTTTCAAAGCTTGTTAATTATGTTTATCTTTTTAACTGAAACATGCTGATCTTGTGTTTTGCTCTCCCCTGCGCCCCCCACCCTTGCTCTATGTCCTTGTGCAACCAGGGCCTGCATTGTTCTTTAATGACTTAGAGTTTTAAAGTGCTCCCTGCTAACAGTGATAGTGGTGTTTTTTTTTATCTGACTAAGATTTCCTTGCAATTTATATTTTCCTTAGCACAAGAGACGAGGTGAAATCCATGCCCTGCTCTATTAGATCTCCCAGTGACTGAAAATTCTTTATAAGTGACTGGATAGTATACGAGGAGTATGCTGCCACTGTAATTGAAAACAATTGCTGCTGCATAATTCAGTTTTAAAATCATCGCAACCCTTTTATCCAGTGGATTTGACGCAGTAGCTTCTTTGGAGATTATGTCGCCTTGAGAAACACGCCCCCCCATATCAGTGAATTCACCTTCACCAATTATGGAAACTCTTCTCCAAACTCTTAAATTGGATATCTATGTGAGAGAAATGTTGGAAAAGAGCTTTTGTTTATCTCCTTCCACTCTGACTCAATAACTCCTCTGATAGAAGCATAAAGAGGCACGTTATCCAGTTCCTTTTTTTGGCAATGAAAGAAAAAGTCCTCTGGTCCATCTGGCTGCACAGACTTTGAGAATGCCAAATAGAGCTTAATATGTTGCAGGACTTCTTTAAGCTGCGGGCCCTCCACTAGTCTTCTCCCTATCTCCTCCTCATCACCATCCTGATGATTAGAAGCCATCTCCATTCGTAGCTTTTAGGAGAAGGAGGCCGTTCTTTCTCTTTGAACGCTGCCTTAACTGCCTAATTAATCATCTCCTGAATGGCATCTATAGAGGGGATATCCGAAGCTCTGCCTGCATCCTTCTTAATATTATGTGTCTTCTCTGAACACTCACTCCCAGGCACCTAGCAGGCACGCAAGTAGCATAGCGTGCAAATGCCAAAAGTGCATTGCTTCCTGTTACTTATAGTTGCCTAGAAACAGGGCTTAGCAACTATAGCTACCAACAGAGATCGCCCATGTTACCCGCACACGGACCCCTGGCGAGACGTATTCTGGTAAGGAACATAAAAAGCTGTGTAGGCTAAACGTGGGTCTGCAATATCAGGACCTACAAAACACATAATAAAAAGCCAGCTCAAGCTAAGCTTCGAGATACTGACGTGATGTGCTATCAGTGCCGCCCTGAGCCTGCTCTTGTCGGACCTCTGTTTCACGGCCCCTAGTTCACTTAGCAGAACTTCCACCCATCAAAAAAGCGGCAAAATATGTACATAAGACAGAAATCCACATAACTTACCTGAACCTTCTGGAGGTAGTTGATCACAGAAACAAACAGGAAGGTAGGGGTTTCGGCTTCTATATTTATATCAGTGTGTAAGAAAAGGAAATTGGTCATATTGGAGGGATGGGAAACTAGAATGTAGTAGTTATTTTTGGCTTTGGAGTGTTCTGCCTACAGGAGCAAAGCTCATTAGTAAGGACTGTGGCGAGGAAGACAGACGAGGAGGTAATGCATGTGCTGCTGTCTCAATAAATTTAGGGTTCAGTCAGCTCTAATTAATATCACACGTGGGCAGGCTAGAGGGATCGACAGGCTGCAGCACAAAGATCACTTTGGGCACTCTGCTTGTTCTAACGCTCATACAAAGGCTTCTGTCCCATCAGAGCCTTGGCAACTCAGTGTTGGTGTTCTTACTCTTAGAACCAGGAGTAAAGTTCAATCCTTACATGGTCAAGACTAGGCCACATCAGCTCAGTGTCAAATCTCACATGCTCCGGACCACGACTCCATCAGCTCAGAGTCAATGCAAACACACGTGGACCTGGGCTGTGTCGACTCAGTGTCAGTTCTCAAATGCTCAAGATTAGGGTGTTATGATTCAAAGTTCAGTCAACCCGCCAAAGGTGATGAGAGGAATGCTTAGAAGTAGTCTAAAGTACTGGCAGTCGCTCTGGTTAGCATCTATCATCTTGTGCCCACTGTGGTACTCCAGAAAAAGACCCGCATAGTAAGCTGCGAACACTTGGACCACTGCATCAGGGGAGCTTGTGATTCCAGCCAAATCTCGTGCGCCTCATTGGTGAGATGTTGATGTATTTGTTGTTGTGTTTGGAGGCGATTACTTTGTGATTTTACTGTGGCAAATTGAGCATCTAGGGACCTCTGGCAGTCTTCCAATTCTACAATTTGGGCGAGGCGTTTGCGCTTTTCGCCAGCACGGAAGCTGATGTCTACCCCATGTATTGTGGGTTTAAGGGCTTCCCATAGGATAGTACTGGACGGGCCGAGGCAGCATTGGACAAGAGGTAGTCGGAAATGGCCTGACGAAGAACATCTTGGTATTTCGGGTCTTGGAGATGCCAGGGAGACATACGCCACCTAAATGGAGGCTTTCGGGTCCCTATACGCAGCTTGAGTAAGACCGGGGAATGGTCTGACAGTCCCCTGGGCAAAATAGAAGCATGGGACACTCTATGTATGTAGCTATTTGGCAAAAAGATATAGTCTAGCCTTGATGAAGAACCATGCACGGTTGACAGGAATGTATAGCCCATCTCGGAGGGGTGATGGGCTCGCCACGTATCCGACCACCCGAGTGTATTAGCCAAGATATAGAGTTTGCAGCTGCCCGTTTGGGGCCATGCCCCGGCTCTCGCTAGAGGTGACATAACGTTGTTTCAATCCCGCCCAGCAGTGTGAGACCGTCCAGAAGCTCCCCCCACAGTTGTGAGATTTTGTCAACAAAAGCATGCCCCAGAGGAGGGGGAGCGTAGATGTTTCCTATAGTTATACATTCGCCATACAGTGTACCGGAGACAATGGTGAATCGAGCCCCAGGGTTAAGCCAATGTTTGGATAATGTGAATGGAACCTGACGATGTATCAGGATAGCCGTGCCCCGGGAGCCTCGTGTGAACCCCGAATGATAAACTGTTGTATACCCGAATCTAGTGAGGCACAGGGTTTTGTTGCCTAGGAGGTGGGTCTCCTGCAAGAGGAGGATGTCGGCCTTGCATCGCTTGGCTTGCTGAAGAACGGCGGCCCTCTTAATTTTGTTAAGCAGCCCTCTAACATTCCAGGATACTATGATCAGTTCCCCAAGCTGGGGAGAATGTGCATGTGAGGTCATCTATCGTCAATGGAAATAGCTATTACTGTTGCGTCCGCGAAACTGTGGTATACTCTGTGTGTGGGTGAAAACAGTAACAATGTTAACGTGATGGGACTGAATTTTCCACTCCCCGAACCCCCACCCCAATACTTCCACAAACAAGGAGTATCTGTCGCGGTGGAGATAGTCCCGGGCCCCCAACGGGGGCGACCGGGGGTCTCCGCCAATCATACCCAAACTTCCCAAAAGGCTTAAACATAAACGTTCAGGGGTGTATTAGTTCCTTGGATGGGCCCCCAAGCCGGAATGGTTCGCCAAGCGGTACTGCAATTGTAGGGCGAATACTGGCGCTGGTCAGGGCCAAGAGCCAGAGAGGCAGAGCGGTCGACTTGTGTTATTGTTCATCATCCTGGGTCTGGGAGCGCTTGTTGGATCTGGACCTATGTCTCCTCTTGGAGTTACCCCTCTTCTGCCTGTTTCTGTGTGATCCTTGTGAGGATTCATATTCCAGCGGTGGCAGGGTATGCGGTTTTAGGTGTATTGTCTCATCCGCCCAGGTGAAGAGAAGACCGCCTACGGCGTATCGAAGAAGAGGGATTTAGAATTATATGTGACCCTCATCCGGGCAGGATACAGCAGCATATATTGAACATTGAGTTCCCATAGCCTGCGTTTTGCAGCTGTGAATGACTGGCGCTGTTGCTGCACCAGTCTAGTGTAGTCCGGAAAGATCATTATGGGCTGGGACTCGAAGATCAGCTGGTCTCTGTGGTTTCTTGCGTATTGGAGGATGGAATCTCGGTCTGCGTAGTACAACAGCCTGGTGAACACCGGCCTCGGGCGCTCCCCAGGAGGGGGCTTCTTGGTCAGTGCCCTGTAGGCTCGCTCCACCACAAAACAGGAAGATAGGGAATGTTCTGGCAGGAGGGCCCTCAGCCATTGCGTAGGGAAACTGTCCATGGATGGGCCCTCACATCCCTTGGGAAAGCCGATGAATCGTAAATGATTGTGCCGTGACCGGCCTTCGGCATCCCCAACGCGGGACGCCAGTTCCTGCGCGACAACAGTGAGCTTATTCACCTTTTTCTGTAGAGAGGCCACATTGTCTTCGACGGTCGAGACTCGGGTCTCCGCCTCCGTGATACGGTCCACAGCCTTGTGGAGGTCCTGGCGCAGAAATGAGACCTCAGACCCCACGGCACCGATCTTTGCATCAATGATATCTCTGGCTTGGGTGATCGCGGCGAGAAGTGTCACGTTGTCGGGAGCCAGACCTCCAGCATCGCCTCCCCCTGCACCGCCAGAGGCGGTGGCAAACTGATCTAATGTGCTTTGTTTGGGGCCGGAGCCCGTTGGTTTATCTTCCCCCATGCTGGAAAGAAGGGGGGAATAAGGAGGGGGAAGCACAGTGGAAAGCCTCCCCTCTCAGGCGACAGCGGCCTTATGTCCGTATGAACTTCTATATGTGCCTGCTATTACCCGTTGGCGTTATCTGGGGATGACCTCCGAGGCACCCCGACAGGAACCCCTGATGACCGTATTGTAGGCCGGGCCTCATGGAATCCAACCTTCTCTGGCCACAAGCCGCACCAAGCCTAGCTTGGCCACTTCTGCCGCCCCAGGAGGCCAGCCAAGTAGACCCCCTAACGGAATCAGACTCGCCAGACCCCCAGCCCGCAGGTTGCCCCAGTCTAGTCCTTACTTCTGGGCCCTGGGGTCTCTGCTCCTCCTGGATGTGGCTGTATGGCTGGAATGTTGCAGCTGCCCCCGGCAGGTGCGGGCCACCTAGTCGTTGCCTGGCCGTCTTTGTTGGTGTACCCAAGTAAGTCTCCCAGGGCGGGGCCACGATGTCCCAGCTCTGAAGGAGGGAACGCATCAGCCGTAACAGTGGGAATGCTCAGGGCCCACTCTATGATGTCCCCTTTGTATGAGGTGCGTCCTCTCTGTCAGGCGCCCAGAGCACCCGCAGCCCTGCACGGCGGCGCAATCCCAGTCCGCCAGGTACCATGCACGGGCCCGATCTCTCCTTGCGGCCTGCTCCGGCTCTTAAGTGCTTTGCTGGAATGAGGATAAGGGCCGGTCGGGACCCCAGTTCTCCGGCCGCAGCGTCTGCAACCGCGGGCCAGCTCCACTAAACTGCCTTCCGGGCCCCGCCGGGTGTGGTTTCAGGGCACGGGGGCGTGGGGCTTGGCCATAGGCCTAGGTCTCAATAGGGGCCTTTTCAACCCTGCCGCAGGGCCTCTTTATGGATGGTGTTCACCGCTCCGCCGCCCGGGTCCACCAAGGATGCAGGGGAGCGCGAGAGATGTCTGGCAGGTCCAGCAGCACCCGCAGGCACACAGACACCTCCGACTCTGCTCCAGCCCGGGCCACAGCCGCCCCAGCAACAGCACTCCGCAGCGACACCTCACCTCGGGGGCAGGATCCACCTGTCGGATCCCGATCTCCTCTAGGGCCTCACCCCGCGTCGGGTGTCGGCAACCGGGGGAAACGTCTTCCGATGGCGGCCCAGGCCATATCTACTCCTCTGTTGACCGCTGCCTGCCTCGGCCTTCAGCCCACTGTCACATCGTACTGCGCTGTACTGCAGCTCCGTTTGCTTCAGTCTAACAGCGCATCAGGTACGGGCCGCTGGAGAGAGGATTTAAGACGGATTTCAGCGGATTATCGGCTTGGGCGACCAGAGCCTCGTCAGGCCAAGTCCGCCATGTTGGCCGTCCAAGCCACGCCCCCTTTTTCTCTAATTTAATCTTTTCCCCTCATTTCCTTTGTGGCTCCACACAGTCAAGGGGGGATTCTAGTCGAGTGCTAAGTGCAGCAGGATCTTCTTTGTGAAGCAGTTAAGTTTGAGCTTGAGAGGCTATCCCCGATTGTGCTTAGCTTTCATGCACCAAGTAATCTCCTTTAGTCTTGGCAATAATATTGATGGTGACCCCCGCCCTCAGGAGACCGTTCTATCAATCTCCCTAGGAGAACACAAGCCCTTAGTCAAGCGGGAGACAATATCTTATACCATCAACAACAAGAGGATCAAATGCCAAGGAAATACTTCATATGGCAAATGCAACGCAGGACCCTCTGACCAACTGGGAACGCTTACAACTAAATGTGCTGGTCTCTTTGCAACTTCAGTAACCACTCGACGGAATGGCCATGGGCAAAAGGAACCCATACTAAGCACATCAGAGAGACAACAAGGCGAGCAAACCAACTTTGAAGGGCACTGAGGAGGGCACCGAGTGATCCTGATTTATGGCATGAATTAAGGGAAGCGAAAAAAGACCTAAGAAAACATAAGTGGGAGCTCTTGAGAGCTAGTAGCAATGCATTCGGGACAAAATTGTTATGCAATATAAAGAGAAATAACCCAGCCAGTTTCTGGCAGACCGTGAACAGCATCAGCAACTCTCTGCCCAGGGTGGCAAGTTCTAACATCTCAGAAGCCACCTGGGTCCGCTTCTTAACTGTGCATTTCAATCCGATGGGCACAGCACATTCAAAGAGGAATTCACAGCCACCTACAGAACTACAAGGAGAAACACCAAAGCGAGAGCTTCAGTTTGCGTCCCATCTGCACACTGCTGTCTGGGACAAAGCATGTGTACGGTCAGACTGGGATGAGGAGCAACACACACGTGTAAACAGCTCAGCAGGTCCAAGCACAACCACACCAACAAGGTTAACAAATGCCACCTTGAAATCTCAATCTTTTAATAGTCCGGAAAGTCGTAAAGAACCCAAATTATCAATTTGTTCATACAACATCCAGAAGCAAATTTCCAAAGGGCGCAGAGAAGGGCCCCTGGGTCCAAACAGGATCGCACAGGCAGTCTTCAAGGAAGAACCATCCTACAGGGCAAATCAGTTAGAACCACTCTTTAATTTTATCTTAGATAACCACAGGGTCCCTGCCTCATGTAGACAACGAAGCAAAATATTTCACAGGAACCATTCTGGTGGAACTACAGACATGGGCTAAGGAAAGTAACAGAATTCCACTGAACCAGACTGGTTTCACCAAGCAAACAGGATCAGTAACTAACATCATGTCCCTTTCCCTGCTGAGTGACTTTGAAACATCTTATAAACAGCCTATCTATCTATGTTTTATAGATTATAAATCCGCATTTGACAGGGTAAACTGTAGCAAACTATGGTCAAAACTCACAGCTTCGCAGCTTGGAATGTGCTGTTGTCAGGGTTCACGGTAGGTTTCCTCCTTCCATCTCTACACTGACGACTATCTCTCCCTTACAGACTAAACTGAAGGCAGGTTATCCCCTTAGCTGGAGTGCTAGCTGGCATCGCAGAAATTGTAATATGGCTGCCAAAATTCCAGCACTGCTACAGCATAGTGCTGTTTAGCAGTCTAGTCTTCTTAAATAATGAAGGTCAGGTGAAGTGCGCTTCAACATTCCACAGTGCACTTCACTGAAGAAATTCCTGAGAGAGCACCTGTTCCTGAGGCGTCGCGAAAGTTAGTTAGGGTAGTTGCGTTTAAATATCGGGTTTTAGTTTCGTCGGAATTCTCTTGCACTATGAAATAAGGTCAGTGTATATTTAAAAGAACCAAATGCATTTTTCTGCTTAAGCTGAACGTTCAAATAATAGCACTCTTCAAAGAATTCCCAGTGCTTATATTTGAAAAGACTCTTGTCACGCTTGGTTGAGAAGGTTAAAGAGCGTGATGAATTAAAGTAACTTAGTCATTTTCCTTTTCACTGCGTTTGTTAAATGCATGTGAAAGAGATTAGTCATCCACTTGTCAGCAAGGTTAAAAGGGTCAACTAACTCTGTAGTTGAAATTCGTTTCTGTTAAAGAAATCTCCAGCTCCTAAATAAATCAAATAAGAGGGAAGCACAAGCTTGCACAGACAAATTAAATTAGCACAGTTGCCTACAATTCATTTAATTAACTACTGAAAGGGAGTTCAAGAGAACCCTATCATTTCTGCTATACAAAAAACTTGTGAAGAGCTCTTTATTAATTCAGAAGAAAAGAAGAATTAAAGCAGCCTAATAAGAATAAAACTGATAAGATAAAGGAGCGTCATACACAGCGAGTACAGTAGATGAAGGGCAGAATAAATATAACCAATTCAAAAAGAAAAGAATAAAACTGATAAGATAAAGGAGCGTCATACACAGCGAGTACAGTAGATGAAGGGCAGAATAAATATAACCAATTCAAAAAGAAAAGAATAAAACTGATAAGATAAAGGAGCGTCATACACAGCGAGTACAGTAGATGAAGGGCAGAATAAATATAACCAATTCAAAAAGAAAAGAATAAAACTGATAAGATAAAGGAGCGTCATACACAGTGAGTACAGTAGATGAAGGGCATAATAAATATAACCAATTCAAAAAGAAAAGAATAAAACTGATAAGATAAAGGAGCGTCATACACAGTGAGTACAGTAGATGAAGGGCAGAATAAATATAACCAATTCAAAAGAAAAGAATAAAACTGATAAGATAAAGGAGCGTCATACACAGCGAGTACAGTAGATGAAGGGCAGAATAAATATAACCAATTCAAAAAGAAAAGAATAAAACTGATAAGATAAAGGAGCGTCATACACAGCGAGTACAGTAGATGAAGGGCAGAATAAATATAACCAATTCAAAAAGAAAAGAATAAAACTGATAAGATAAAGGAGCGTCATACACAGTGAGTACAGTAGATGAAGGGCATAATAAATATAACCAATTCAAAAGAAAAGAATAAAACTGATAAGATAAAGGAGCGTCATACACAGTGAGTACAGTAGATGAAGGGCAGAATAAATATAACCAATTCAAAAAGAAAAGAATAAAACTGATAAGATAAAGGAGCGTCATACACAGCGAGTACAGTAGATGAAGGGCAGAATAAATATAACCAATTCAAAAAGAAAAGAATAAAACTGATAAGATAAAGGAGCGTCATACACAGCGAGTACAGTAGATGAAGGGCAGAATAAATATAACCAATTCAAAAAGAAAAGAATAAAACTGATAAGATAAAGGAGCGTCATACACAGCGAGTACAGTAGATGAAGGGCAGAATAAATATAACCAATTCAAAAAGAAAAGAATAAAACTGATAAGATAAAGGAGCGTCATACACAGCGAGTACAGTAGATGAAGGGCAGAATAAATATAACCAATTCAAAAAGAAAAGAATAAAACTGATAAGATAAAGGAGCGTCATACACAGCGAGTACAGTAGATGAAGGGCAGAATAAATATAACCAATTCAAAAAGAAAAGAATAAAACTGATAAGATAAAGGAGCGTCATACACAGTGAGTACAGTAGATGAAGGGCAGAATAAATATAACCAATTCAAAAAGAAAAGAATAAAACTGATAAGATAAAGGAGCGTCATACACAGCGAGTACAGTAGATGAAGGGCAGAATAAATATAACCAATTCAAAAAGAAAAGAATAAAACTGATAAGATAAAGGAGCGTCATACACAGCGAGTACAGTAGATGAAGGGCAGAATAAATATAACCAATTCAAAAAGAAAAGAATAAAACTGATAAGATAAAGGAGCGTCATACACAGCGAGTACAGTAGATGAAGGGCAGAATAAATATAACCAATTCAAAAAGAAAAGAATAAAACTGATAAGATAAAGGAGCGTCATACACAGTGAGTACAGTAGATGAAGGGCATAATAAATATAACCAATTCAAAAAGAAAAGAATAAAACTGATAAGATAAAGGAGCGTCATACACAGTGAGTACAGTAGATGAAGGGCAGAATAAATATAACCAATTCAAAAAGAAAAGAATAAAACTGATAAGATAAAGGAGCGTCATACACAGCGAGTACAGTAGATGAAGGGCAGAATAAATATAACCAATTCAAAAAGAAAAGAATAAAACTGATAAGATAAAGGAGCGTCATACACAGCGAGTACAGTAGATGAAGGGCAGAATAAATATAACCAATTCAAAAAGAAAAGAATAAAACTGATAAGATAAAGGAGCGTCATACACAGCGAGTACAGTAGATGAAGGGCAGAATAAATATAACCAATTCAAAAAGAAAAGAATAAAACTGATAAGATAAAGGAGCGTCATACACAGCGAGTACAGTAGATGAAGGGCAGAATAAATATAACCAATTCAAAAAGAAAAGAATAAAACTGATAAGATAAAGGAGCGTCATACACAGCGAGTACAGTAGATGAAGGGCAGAATAAATATAACCAATTCAAAAAGAAAAGAATAAAACTGATAAGATAAAGGAGCGTCATACACAGTGAGTACAGTAGATGAAGGGCAGAATAAATATAACCAATTCAAAAAGAAAAGAATAAAACTGATAAGATAAAGGAGCGTCATACACAGCGAGTACAGTAGATGAAGGGCAGAATAAATATAACCAATTCAAAAAGAAAAGAATAAAACTGATAAGATAAAGGAGCGTCATACACAGCGAGTACAGTAGATGAAGGGCAGAATAAATATAACCAATTCAAAAAGAAAAGAATAAAACTGATAAGATAAAGGAGCGTCATACACAGCGAGTACAGTAGATGAAGGGCAGAATAAATATAACCAATTCAAAAAGAAAAGAATAAAACTGATAAGATAAAGGAGCGTCATACACAGCGAGTACAGTAGATGAAGGGCAGAATAAATATAACCAATTCAAAAAGAAAAGAATAAAACTGATAAGATAAAGGAGCGTCATACACAGCGAGTACAGTAGATGAAGGGCAGAATAAATATAACCAATTCAAAAAGAAAAGAATAAAACTGATAAGATAAAGGAGCGTCATACACAGCGAGTACAGTAGATGAAGGGCAGAATAAATATAACCAATTCAAAAAGAAAAGAATAAAACTGATAAGATAAAGGAGCGTCATACACAGCGAGTACAGTAGATGAAGGGCAGAATAAATATAACCAATTCAAAAGAAAAGAATAAAACTGATAAGATAAAGGAGCGTCATACACAGTGAGTACAGTAGATGAAGGGCAGAATAAATATAACCAATTCAAAAAGAAAAGAATAAAACTGATAAGATAAAGGAGCGTCATACACAGTGAGTACAGTAGATGAAGGGCAGAATAAATATAACCAATTCAAAAAGAAAAGAATAAAACTGATAAGATAAAGGAGCGTCATACACAGCGAGTACAGTAGATGAAGGGCAGAATAAATATAACCAATTCAAAAAGAAAAGAATAAAACTGATAAGATAAAGGAGCGTCATACACAGTGAGTACAGTAGATGAAGGGCAGAATAAATATAACCAATTCAAAAAGAAAAGAATAAAACTGATAAGATAAAGGAGCGTCATACACAGCGAGTACAGTAGATGAAGGGCAGAATAAATATAACCAATTCAAAAAGAAAAGAATAAAACTGATAAGATAAAGGAGCGTCATACACAGTGAGTACAGTAGATGAAGGGCAGAATAAATATAACCAATTCAAAAAGAAAAGAATAAAACTGATAAGATAAAGGAGCGTCATACACAGCGAGTACAGTAGATGAAGGGCAGAATAAATATAACCAATTCAAAAAGAAAAGAATAAAACTGATAAGATAAAGGAGCGTCATACACAGCGAGTACAGTAGATGAAGGGCAGAATAAATATAACCAATTCAAAAAGAAAAGAATAAAACTGATAAGATAAAGGAGCGTCATACACAGCGAGTACAGTAGATGAAGGGCAGAATAAATATAACCAATTCAAAAGAAAAGAATAAAACTGATAAGATAAAGGAGCGTCATACACAGCGAGTACAGTAGATGAAGGGCAGAATAAATATAACCAATTCAAAAAGAAAAGAATAAAACTGATAAGATAAAGGAGCGTCAGACACAGCGAGTACAGTAGATGAAGGGCAGAATAAATATAACCAATTCAAAAAGAAAAGAATAAAACTGATAAGATAAAGGAGCGTCATACACAGCGAGTACAGTAGATGAAGGGCAGAATAAATATAACCAATTCAAAAAGAAAAGAATAAAACTGATAAGATAAAGGAGCGTCATACACAGCGAGTACAGTAGATGAAGGGCAGAATAAATATAACCAATTCAAAAAGAAAAGAATAAAACTGATAAGATAAAGGAGCGTCATACACAGCGAGTACAGTAGATGAAGGGCAGAATAAATATAACCAATTCAAAAAGAAAAGAATAAAACTGATAAGATAAAGGAGCGTCATACACAGCGAGTACAGTAGATGAAGGGCAGAATAAATATAACCAATTCAAAAAGAAAAGAATAAAACTGATAAGATAAAGGAGCGTCATACACAGTGAGTACAGTAGATGAAGGGCAGAATAAATATAACCAATTCAAAAAGAAAAGAATAAAACTGATAAGATAAAGGAGCGTCATACACAGCGAGTACAGTAGATGAAGGGCAGAATAAATATAACCAATTCAAAAAGAAAAGAATAAAACTGATAAGATAAAGGAGCGTCATACACAGCGAGTACAGTAGATGAAGGGCAGAATAAATATAACCAATTCAAAAAGAAAAGAATAAAACTGATAAGATAAAGGAGCGTCATACACAGTGAGTACAGTAGATGAAGGGCAGAATAAATATAACCAATTCAAAAAGAAAAGAATAAAACTGATAAGATAAAGGAGCGTCATACACAGCGAGTACAGTAGATGAAGGGCAGAATAAATATAACCAATTCAAAAAGAAAAGAATAAAACTGATAAGATAAAGGAGCGTCATACACAGCGAGTACAGTAGATGAAGGGCAGAATAAATATAACCAATTCAAAAAGAAAAGAATAAAACTGATAAGATAAAGGAGCGTCATACACAGCGAGTACAGTAGATGAAGGGCAGAATAAATATAACCAATTCAAAAAGAAAAGAATAAAACTGATAAGATAAAGGAGCGTCATACACAGCGAGTACAGTAGATGAAGGGCAGAATAAATATAACCAATTCAAAAAGAAAAGAATAAAACTGATAAGATAAAGGAGCGTCATACACAGCGAGTACAGTAGATGAAGGGCAGAATAAATATAACCAATTCAAAAAGAAAAGAATAAAACTGATAAGATAAAGGAGCGTCATACACAGCGAGTACAGTAGATGAAGGGCAGAATAAATATAACCAATTCAAAAAGAAAAGAATAAAACTGATAAGATAAAGGAGCGTCATACACAGCGAGTACAGTAGATGAAGGGCAGAATAAATATAACCAATTCAAAAAGAAAAGAATAAAACTGATAAGATAAAGGAGCGTCATACACAGCGAGTACAGTAGATGAAGGGCAGAATAAATATAACCAATTCAAAAGAAAAGAATAAAACTGATAAGATAAAGGAGCGTCATACACAGTGAGTACAGTAGATGAAGGGCAGAATAAATATAACCAATTCAAAAAGAAAAGAATAAAACTGATAAGATAAAGGAGCGTCATACACAGCGAGTACAGTAGATGAAGGGCAGAATAAATATAACCAATTCAAAAAGAAAAGAATAAAACTGATAAGATAAAGGAGCGTCATACACAGTGAGTACAGTAGATGAAAGGCAGAATAAATATAACCAATTCAAAAAGAAAAGAATAAAACTGATAAGATAAAGGAGCGTCATACACAGCGAGTACAGTAGATGAAGGGCAGAATAAATATAACCAATTCAAAAAGAAAAGAATAAAACTGATAAGATAAAGGAGCGTCATACACAGCGAGTACAGTAGATGAAGGGCAGAATAAATATAACCAATTCAAAAAGAAAAGAATAAAACTGATAAGATAAAGGAGCGTCATACACAGTGAGTACAGTAGATGAAAGGCAGAATAAATATAACCAATTCAAAAAGAAAAGAATAAAACTGATAAGATAAAGGAGCGTCATACACAGTGAGTACAGTAGATGAAGGGCAGAATAAATATAACCAATTCAAAAAGAAAAGAATAAAACTGATAAGATAAAGGAGCGTCATACACAGCGAGTACAGTAGATGAAGGGCAGAATAAATATAACCAATTCAAAAAGAAAAGAATAAAACTGATAAGATAAAGGAGCGTCATACACAGCGAGTACAGTAGATGAAGGGCAGAATAAATATAACCAATTCAAAAAGAAAAGAATAAAACTGATAAGATAAAGGAGCGTCATACACAGCGAGTACAGTAGATGAAGGGCAGAATAAATATAACCAATTCAAAAAGAAAAGAATAAAACTGATAAGATAAAGGAGCGTCATACACAGCGAGTACAGTAGATGAAGGGCAGAATAAATATAACCAATTCAAAAAGAAAAGAATAAAACTGATAAGATAAAGGAGCGTCATACACAGTGAGTACAGTAGATGAAGGGCAGAATAAATATAACCAATTCAAAAAGAAAAGAATAAAACTGATAAGATAAAGGAGCGTCATACACAGCGAGTACAGTAGATGAAGGGCAGAATAAATATAACCAATTCAAAAAGAAAAGAATAAAACTGATAAGATAAAGGAGCGTCATACACAGCGAGTACAGTAGATGAAGGGCAGAATAAATATAACCAATTCAAAAAGAAAAGAATAAAACTGATAAGATAAAGGAGCGTCATACACAGCGAGTACAGTAGATGAAGGGCAGAATAAATATAACCAATTCAAAAGAAAAGAATAAAACTGATAAGATAAAGGAGCGTCATACACAGTGAGTACAGTAGATGAAGGGCAGAATAAATATAACCAATTCAAAAAGAAAAGAATAAAACTGATAAGATAAAGGAGCGTCATACACAGCGAGTACAGTAGATGAAGGGCAGAATAAATATAACCAATTCAAAAGAAAAGAATAAAACTGATAAGATAAAGGAGCGTCATACACAGTGAGTACAGTAGATGAAGGGCAGAATAAATATAACCAATTCAAAAAGAAAAGAATAAAACTGATAAGATAAAGGAGCGTCATACACAGCGAGTACAGTAGATGAAGGGCAGAATAAATATAACCAATTCAAAAAGAAAAGAATAAAACTGATAAGATAAAGGAGCGTCATACACAGCGAGTACAGTAGATGAAGGGCAGAATAAATATAACCAATTCAAAAAGAAAAGAATAAAACTGATAAGATAAAGGAGCGTCATACACAGTGAGTACAGTAGATGAAAGGCAGAATAAATATAACCAATTCAAAAAGAAAAGAATAAAACTGATAAGATAAAGGAGCGTCATACACAGTGAGTACAGTAGATGAAGGGCAGAATAAATATAACCAATTCAAAAAGAAAAGAATAAAACTGATAAGATAAAGGAGCGTCATACACAGCGAGTACAGTAGATGAAGGGCAGAATAAATATAACCAATTCAAAAAGAAAAGAATAAAACTGATAAGATAAAGGAGCGTCATACACAGCGAGTACAGTAGATGAAGGGCAGAATAAATATAACCAATTCAAAAAGAAAAGAATAAAACTGATAAGATAAAGGAGCGTCATACACAGCGAGTACAGTAGATGAAGGGCAGAATAAATATAACCAATTCAAAAAGAAAAGAATAAAACTGATAAGATAAAGGAGCGTCATACACAGTGAGTACAGTAGATGAAGGGCAGAATAAATATAACCAATTCAAAAAGAAAAGAATAAAACTGATAAGATAAAGGAGCGTCATACACAGCGAGTACAGTAGATGAAGGGCAGAATAAATATAACCAATTCAAAAAGAAAAGAATAAAACTGATAAGATAAAGGAGCGTCATACACAGCGAGTACAGTAGATGAAGGGCAGAATAAATATAACCAATTCAAAAAGAAAAGAATAAAACTGATAAGATAAAGGAGCGTCATACACAGCGAGTACAGTAGATGAAGGGCAGAATAAATATAACCAATTCAAAAAGAAAAGAATAAAACTGATAAGATAAAGGAGCGTCATACACAGCGAGTACAGTAGATGAAGGGCAGAATAAATATAACCAATTCAAAAAGAAAAGAATAAAACTGATAAGATAAAGGAGCGTCATACACAGTGAGTACAGTAGATGAAGGGCAGAATAAATATAACCAATTCAAAAGAAAAGAATAAAACTGATAAGATAAAGGAGCGTCATACACAGCGAGTACAGTAGATGAAGGGCAGAATAAATATAACCAATTCAAAAAGAAAAGAATAAAACTGATAAGATAAAGGAGCGTCATACACAGTGAGTACAGTAGATGAAGGGCAGAATAAATATAACCAATTCAAAAAGAAAAGAATAAAACTGATAAGATAAAGGAGCGTCATACACAGCGAGTACAGTAGATGAAGGGCAGAATAAATATAACCAATTCAAAAAGAAAAGAATAAAACTGATAAGATAAAGGAGCGTCATACACAGTGAGTACAGTAGATGAAGGGCAGAATAAATATAACCAATTCAAAAAGAAAAGAATAAAACTGATAAGATAAAGGAGCGTCATACACAGTGAGTACAGTAGATGAAGGGCAGAATAAATATAACCAATTCAAAAAGAAAAGAATAAAACTGATAAGATAAAGGAGCGTCATACACAGCGAGTACAGTAGATGAAGGGCAGAATAAATATAACCAATTCAAAAAGAAAAGAATAAAACTGATAAGATAAAGGAGCGTCATACACAGCGAGTACAGTAGATGAAGGGCAGAATAAATATAACCAATTCAAAGAAAAGAATAAAACTGATAAGATAAAGGAGCGTCATACACAGTGAGTACAGTAGATGAAGGGCAGAATAAATATAACCAATTCAAAAGAAAAGAATAAAACTGATAAGATAAAGGAGCGTCATACACAGCGAGTACAGTAGATGAAGGGCAGAATAAATATAACCAATTCAAAAAGAAAAGAATAAAACTGATAAGATAAAGGAGCGTCATACACAGCGAGTACAGTAGATGAAGGGCAGAATAAATATAACCAATTCAAAAAGAAAAGAATAAAACTGATAAGATAAAGGAGCGTCATACACAGCGAGTACAGTAGATGAAGGGCAGAATAAATATAACCAATTCAAAAAGAAAAGAATAAAACTGATAAGATAAAGGAGCGTCATACACAGCGAGTACAGTAGATGAAGGGCAGAATAAATATAACCAATTCAAAAAGAAAAGAATAAAACTGATAAGATAAAGGAGCGTCATACACAGTGAGTACAGTAGATGAAGGGCAGAATAAATATAACCAATTCAAAAAGAAAAGAATAAAACTGATAAGATAAAGGAGCGTCATACACAGCGAGTACAGTAGATGAAGGGCAGAATAAATATAACCAATTCAAAAAGAAAAGAATAAAACTGATAAGATAAAGGAGCGTCATACACAGCGAGTACAGTAGATGAAGGGCAGAATAAATATAACCAATTCAAAAAGAAAAGAATAAAACTGATAAGATAAAGGAGCGTCATACACAGCGAGTACAGTAGATGAAGGGCAGAATAAATATAACCAATTCAAAAAGAAAAGAATAAAACTGATAAGATAAAGGAGCGTCATACACAGTGAGTACAGTAGATGAAGGGCAGAATAAATATAACCAATTCAAAAAGAAAAGAATAAAACTGATAAGATAAAGGAGCGTCATACACAGCGAGTACAGTAGATGAAGGGCAGAATAAATATAACCAATTCAAAAAGAAAAGAATAAAACTGATAAGATAAAGGAGCGTCATACACAGCGAGTACAGTAGATGAAGGGCAGAATAAATATAACCAATTCAAAAAGAAAAGAATAAAACTGATAAGATAAAGGAGCGTCATACACAGCGAGTACAGTAGATGAAGGGCAGAATAAATATAACCAATTCAAAAAGAAAAGAATAAAACTGATAAGATAAAGGAGCGTCATACACAGCGAGTACAGTAGATGAAGGGCAGAATAAATATAACCAATTCAAAAAGAAAAGAATAAAACTGATAAGATAAAGGAGCGTCATACACAGCGAGTACAGTAGATGAAGGGCAGAATAAATATAACCAATTCAAAAAGAAAAGAATAAAACTGATAAGATAAAGGAGCGTCATACACAGCGAGTACAGTAGATGAAGGGCAGAATAAATATAACCAATTCAAAAAGAAAAGAATAAAACTGATAAGATAAAGGAGCGTCATACACAGCGAGTACAGTAGATGAAGGGCAGAATAAATATAACCAATTCAAAAAGAAAAGAATAAAACTGATAAGATAAAGGAGCGTCATACACAGCGAGTACAGTAGATGAAGGGCAGAATAAATATAACCAATTCAAAAAGAAAAGAATAAAACTGATAAGATAAAGGAGCGTCATACACAGCGAGTACAGTAGATGAAGGGCAGAATAAATATAACCAATTCAAAAAGAAAAGAATAAAACTGATAAGATAAAGGAGCGTCATACACAGCGAGTACAGTAGATGAAGGGCAGAATAAATATAACCAATTCAAAAAGAAAAGAATAAAACTGATAAGATAAAGGAGCGTCATACACAGCGAGTACAGTAGATGAAGGGCAGAATAAATATAACCAATTCAAAAAGAAAAGAATAAAACTGATAAGATAAAGGAGCGTCATACACAGCGAGTACAGTAGATGAAGGGCAGAATAAATATAACCAATTCAAAAAGAAAAGAATAAAACTGATAAGATAAAGGAGCGTCATACACAGTGAGTACAGTAGATGAAGGGCAGAATAAATATAACCAATTCAAAAAGAAAAGAATAAAACTGATAAGATAAAGGAGCGTCATACACAGCGAGTACAGTAGATGAAGGGCAGAATAAATATAACCAATTCAAAAAGAAAAGAATAAAACTGATAAGATAAAGGAGCGTCATACACAGCGAGTACAGTAGATGAAGGGCAGAATAAATATAACCAATTCAAAAAGAAAAGAATAAAACTGATAAGATAAAGGAGCGTCATACACAGCGAGTACAGTAGATGAAGGGCAGAATAAATATAACCAATTCAAAAAGAAAAGAATAAAACTGATAAGATAAAGGAGCGTCATACACAGCGAGTACAGTAGATGAAGGGCAGAATAAATATAACCAATTCAAAAAGAAAAGAATAAAACTGATAAGATAAAGGAGCGTCATACACAGCGAGTACAGTAGATGAAGGGCAGAATAAATATAACCAATTCAAAAGAAAAGAATAAAACTGATAAGATAAAGGAGCGTCATACACAGCGAGTACAGTAGATGAAGGGCAGAATAAATATAACCAATTCAAAAAGAAAAGAATAAAACTGATAAGATAAAGGAGCGTCATACACAGCGAGTACAGTAGATGAAGGGCAGAATAAATATAACCAATTCAAAAAGAAAAGAATAAAACTGATAAGATAAAGGAGCGTCATACACAGCGAGTACAGTAGATGAAGGGCAGAATAAATATAACCAATTCAAAAAGAAAAGAATAAAACTGATAAGATAAAGGAGCGTCATACACAGCGAGTACAGTAGATGAAGGGCAGAATAAATATAACCAATTCAAAAAGAAAAGAATAAAACTGATAAGATAAAGGAGCGTCATACACAGCGAGTACAGTAGATGAAGGGCAGAATAAATATAACCAATTCAAAAAGAAAAGAATAAAACTGATAAGATAAAGGAGCGTCATACACAGCGAGTACAGTAGATGAAGGGCAGAATAAATATAACCAATTCAAAAAGAAAAGAATAAAACTGATAAGATAAAGGAGCGTCATACACAGCGAGTACAGTAGATGAAGGGCAGAATAAATATAACCAATTCAAAAAGAAAAGAATAAAACTGATAAGATAAAGGAGCGTCATACACAGCGAGTACAGTAGATGAAGGGCAGAATAAATATAACCAATTCAAAAAGAAAAGAATAAAACTGATAAGATAAAGGAGCGTCATACACAGTGAGTACAGTAGATGAAGGGCAGAATAAATATAACCAATTCAAAAAGAAAAGAATAAAACTGATAAGATAAAGGAGCGTCATACACAGCGAGTACAGTAGATGAAGGGCAGAATAAATATAACCAATTCAAAAAGAAAAGAATAAAACTGATAAGATAAAGGAGCGTCATACACAGCGAGTACAGTAGATGAAGGGCAGAATAAATATAACCAATTCAAAAAGAAAAGAATAAAACTGATAAGATAAAGGAGCGTCATACACAGTGAGTACAGTAGATGAAGGGCAGAATAAATATAACCAATTCAAAAAGAAAAGAATAAAACTGATAAGATAAAGGAGCGTCATACACAGCGAGTACAGTAGATGAAGGGCAGAATAAATATAACCAATTCAAAAAGAAAAGAATAAAACTGATAAGATAAAGGAGCGTCATACACAGCGAGTACAGTAGATGAAGGGCAGAATAAATATAACCAATTCAAAAAGAAAAGAATAAAACTGATAAGATAAAGGAGCGTCATACACAGCGAGTACAGTAGATGAAGGGCAGAATAAATATAACCAATTCAAAAGAAAAGAATAAAACTGATAAGATAAAGGAGCGTCATACACAGTGAGTACAGTAGATGAAGGGCAGAATAAATATAACCAATTCAAAAAGAAAAGAATAAAACTGATAAGATAAAGGAGCGTCATACACAGCGAGTACAGTAGATGAAGGGCAGAATAAATATAACCAATTCAAAAAGAAAAGAATAAAACTGATAAGATAAAGGAGCGTCATACACAGTGAGTACAGTAGATGAAGGGCATAATAAATATAACCAATTCAAAAAGAAAAGAATAAAACTGATAAGATAAAGGAGCGTCATACACAGCGAGTACAGTAGATGAAGGGCAGAATAAATATAACCAATTCAAAAAGAAAAGAATAAAACTGATAAGATAAAGGAGCGTCATACACAGCGAGTACAGTAGATGAAGGGCAGAATAAATATAACCAATTCAAAAAGAAAAGAATAAAACTGATAAGATAAAGGAGCGTCATACACAGCGAGTACAGTAGATGAAGGGCAGAATAAATATAACCAATTCAAAAAGAAAAGAATAAAACTGATAAGATAAAGGAGCGTCATACACAGTGAGTACAGTAGATGAAGGGCAGAATAAATATAACCAATTCAAAAAGAAAAGAATAAAACTGATAAGATAAAGGAGCGTCATACACAGTGAGTACAGTAGATGAAGGGCAGAATAAATATAACCAATTCAAAAAGAAAAGAATAAAACTGATAAGATAAAGGAGCGTCATACACAGCGAGTACAGTAGATGAAGGGCAGAATAAATATAACCAATTCAAAAAGAAAAGAATAAAACTGATAAGATAAAGGAGCGTCATACACAGCGAGTACAGTAGATGAAGGGCAGAATAAATATAACCAATTCAAAAAGAAAAGAATAAAACTGATAAGATAAAGGAGCGTCATACACAGCGAGTACAGTAGATGAAGGGCAGAATAAATATAACCAATTCAAAAAGAAAAGAATAAAACTGATAAGATAAAGGAGCGTCATACACAGCGAGTACAGTAGATGAAGGGCAGAATAAATATAACCAATTCAAAAAGAAAAGAATAAAACTGATAAGATAAAGGAGCGTCATACACAGCGAGTACAGTAGATGAAGGGCAGAATAAATATAACCAATTCAAAAAGAAAAGAATAAAACTGATAAGATAAAGGAGCGTCATACACAGCGAGTACAGTAGATGAAGGGCAGAATAAATATAACCAATTCAAAAAGAAAAGAATAAAACTGATAAGATAAAGGAGCGTCATACACAGCGAGTACAGTAGATGAAGGGCAGAATAAATATAACCAATTCAAAAAGAAAAGAATAAAACTGATAAGATAAAGGAGCGTCATACACAGTGAGTACAGTAGATGAAGGGCAGAATAAATATAACCAATTCAAAAAGAAAAGAATAAAACTGATAAGATAAAGGAGCGTCATACACAGCGAGTACAGTAGATGAAGGGCAGAATAAATATAACCAATTCAAAAAGAAAAGAATAAAACTGATAAGATAAAGGAGCGTCATACACAGCGAGTACAGTAGATGAAGGGCAGAATAAATATAACCAATTCAAAAAGAAAAGAATAAAACTGATAAGATAAAGGAGCGTCATACACAGCGAGTACAGTAGATGAAGGGCAGAATAAATATAACCAATTCAAAAGAAAAGAATAAAACTGATAAGATAAAGGAGCGTCATACACAGTGAGTACAGTAGATGAAGGGCAGAATAAATATAACCAATTCAAAAAGAAAAGAATAAAACTGATAAGATAAAGGAGCGTCATACACAGCGAGTACAGTAGATGAAGGGCAGAATAAATATAACCAATTCAAAAAGAAAAGAATAAAACTGATAAGATAAAGGAGCGTCATACACAGTGAGTACAGTAGATGAAGGGCAGAATAAATATAACCAATTCAAAAAGAAAAGAATAAAACTGATAAGATAAAGGAGCGTCATACACAGCGAGTACAGTAGATGAAGGGCAGAATAAATATAACCAATTCAAAAAGAAAAGAATAAAACTGATAAGATAAAGGAGCGTCATACACAGCGAGTACAGTAGATGAAGGGCAGAATAAATATAACCAATTCAAAAAGAAAAGAATAAAACTGATAAGATAAAGGAGCGTCATACACAGTGAGTACAGTAGATGAAAGGCAGAATAAATATAACCAATTCAAAAAGAAAAGAATAAAACTGATAAGATAAAGGAGCGTCATACACAGTGAGTACAGTAGATGAAGGGCAGAATAAATATAACCAATTCAAAAAGAAAAGAATAAAACTGATAAGATAAAGGAGCGTCATACACAGCGAGTACAGTAGATGAAGGGCAGAATAAATATAACCAATTCAAAAGAAAAGAATAAAACTGATAAGATAAAGGAGCGTCATACACAGCGAGTACAGTAGATGAAGGGCAGAATAAATATAACCAATTCAAAAAGAAAAGAATAAAACTGATAAGATAAAGGAGCGTCATACACAGCGAGTACAGTAGATGAAGGGCAGAATAAATATAACCAATTCAAAAAGAAAAGAATAAAACTGATAAGATAAAGGAGCGTAATACACAGTGAGTACAGTAGATGAAGGGCAGAATAAATATAACCAATTCAAAAAGAAAAGAATAAAACTGATAAGATAAAGGAGCGTCATACACAGCGAGTACAGTAGATGAAGGGCAGAATAAATATAACCAATTCAAAAAGAAAAGAATAAAACTGATAAGATAAAGGAGCGTCATACACAGCGAGTACAGTAGATGAAGGGCAGAATAAATATAACCAATTCAAAAAGAAAAGAATAAAACTGATAAGATAAAGGAGCGTCATACACAGCGAGTACAGTAGATGAAGGGCAGAATAAATATAACCAATTCAAAAAGAAAAGAATAAAACTGATAAGATAAAGGAGCGTAATACACAGTGAGTACAGTAGATGAAGGGCAGAATAAATATAACCAATTCAAAAAGAAAAGAATAAAACTGATAAGATAAAGGAGCGTCATACACAGTGAGTACAGTAGATGAAGGGCATAATAAATATAACCAATTCAAAAAGAAAAGAATAAAACTGATAAGATAAAGGAGCGTCATACACAGCGAGTACAGTAGATGAAGGGCAGAATAAATATAACCAATTCAAAAAGAAAAGAATAAAACTGATAAGATAAAGGAGCGTCATACACAGTGAGTACAGTAGATGAAGGGCAGAATAAATATAACCAATTCAAAAAGAAAAGAATAAAACTGATAAGATAAAGGAGCGTCATACACAGCGAGTACAGTAGATGAAGGGCAGAATAAATATAACCAATTCAAAAAGAAAAGAATAAAACTGATAAGATAAAGGAGCGTCATACACAGTGAGTACAGTAGATGAAGGGCAGAATAAATATAACCAATTCAAAAAGAAAAGAATAAAACTGATAAGATAAAGGAGCGTCATACACAGTGAGTACAGTAGATGAAGGGCAGAATAAATATAACCAATTCAAAAAGAAAAGAATAAAACTGATAAGATAAAGGAGCGTCATACACAGCGAGTACAGTAGATGAAGGGCAGAATAAATATAACCAATTCAAAAAGAAAAGAATAAAACTGATAAGATAAAGGAGCGTCATACACAGCGAGTACAGTAGATGAAGGGCAGAATAAATATAACCAATTCAAAAAGAAAAGAATAAAACTGATAAGATAAAGGAGCGTCATACACAGCGAGTACAGTAGATGAAGGGCAGAATAAATATAACCAATTCAAAAAGAAAAGAATAAAACTGATAAGATAAAGGAGCGTAATACACAGTGAGTACAGTAGATGAAGGGCAGAATAAATATAACCAATTCAAAAAGAAAAGAATAAAACTGATAAGATAAAGGAGCGTCATACACAGCGAGTACAGTAGATGAAGGGCAGAATAAATATAACCAATTCAAAAAGAAAAGAATAAAACTGATAAGATAAAGGAGCGTCATACACAGCGAGTACAGTAGATGAAGGGCAGAATAAATATAACCAATTCAAAAAGAAAAGAATAAAACTGATAAGATAAAGGAGCGTCATACACAGTGAGTACAGTAGATGAAGGGCAGAATAAATATAACCAATTCAAAAAGAAAAGAATAAAAAGCAAACACTTACCACAATCTTTCTTGCATCATAGCCACAAGCCAGAATCTGCGGCAGGACGTTCCTGAAATAGAAAAAGAAAATAAACAAGCGAAGTAAAAACTTCTCATCTCAACCAGACAAACAACACGAGAAGTAAGAAGAGTAGCAAGCTTCCCAAGTTTCCCTGGTAAGATAAGTTATCTAATATAAAAAGAGAAGTTGGTCACAAGTAAGTGCTGAGTAAATGCTAAAGTTGAATTGTGTACAGGTCTGCAAGAAGTAAGAAGAAAAGAAGACCTTGCAGAACAGGCAGAGCGCAGGAAGCTGTCTCTTCTCTGTCCCCAACCCCTTTCCCCCCTTAGAACTTACCTGCGATGGAATGCTAGAAGGCCTAGCAGGGAAGGTTCTGAGAAGGGCATTGGAACTAACGTCGTTCTGCTCCTGTGCGGTTCAATAGAGGAAAGACATTGGTCCTGACAGCTGTGTGGTCTTCGAAGGACACTGCAAATGCTGCATAGAAACCTTGGATTAGGATTTAAATTGGGGGATGGCTCCTGACTGTCCAGGATCATACCAATACCCGAAGGATTAAAGCAGGGCTGTGTGCTGGCGCCAACTCTTTAGGTCTCGCCTGAGCCAGCGCGCATGCGCTGCTCTGGCGAGACTTTTAGTAAGCGGGTTTTGGAAGTGCAAACAGTGGCTTTTGCTGCGGACTAGCCTGCGTTCACGCGAGCGTGCACGCGCGATCAGGCGCCATATGGCTTCCCTCGCCATCTGGACGCTCGCGTGAACGCAAGCTGGTCGCCAGCAAAAGCCACTGTTTGCACTTACAAAACCCGCGATTACTTTCACAGCCGCGCGGCCGTGTCAGTTTCACGGCCGCGCGGCCAATGCTTGTTGCTCGCGCTTCTTGTTTTGTAATGGCCGCAGCTGAGTACCTGCCCTCCAAACTCAGCCTGCAGCCTCTTGACAAATTGGGTTCAAATCAATACAAAAGACTTTACCAACTCTAAGCTAAAAAACATTTATAACACGAATTGCTCTCGCTTTCACCAATGCGATACCTATTGCCTTGCAAATGCTTGATTCCTTCCTCCGCGCCCCAGCGCTTGAGACGCAGACTTCCTGACTTCTGTCCCAGGACCTAAATAAAGCAGCAACAGCCAAACTTCCGTGACTTTTCTCCCACCCCAGTGTCAGTGTTTTTTCCAACACCAGCCCCCCCAGGCTCTTCCGCCTCCTCCCCCCTAAGGTCCTACTGTGACCTGGGCTCACACTCAAGCTCTTCAAAGATTAACCCTTTCAGCAACAACTCGGACTCTGCTTTATTAGAAGCCGCTTCCTCCATCCGCAGTAATCTAATGCAGTAAGTACACTTTGACATTTTCTTACTTCAATCTATGTATTTATTTTTGTATTCAATACTGCTTGGTTTTGCGCTACTGTAAAATTACAAATACAGGTAATTTAAAGCTCATATTGTCTACTTCCCATCCTATGTTATTTGCAGGAATGTTTAATCTAAAAGTAGTGATTTTACTTTAGAGGTACTGTAAAGGCAGTTTGAGTTCCCATGCATAACTTGTTATTTGTAAGTATAATTTCAAAATGGCTCTGTGTTGGGAAACGTTCTTTTTTTGTGGGTAACGTTAAGGGAAACAGTGTGGGCTGTGCAAAGGGCTTTTGAAAGGTATTTTGGTAAACGTTAGAAAGGACCAGTTGAATTGTGCTTAATATTTGATTTTATCACACAAGCTTCATTATTCATAAACTGAAAGGCATTAAAAAGCACGTTATTGAAATGTCAGCAGGGAGCTGCATTTCTCATGTTGTTGTCCAGCTATTCATGTTGTGGTCAAGGTATTTGTTTATAGCAAGAGTAGGGAGGGCAATGCACATTACAGGTAGACATGCAATGGAAAACATTGCTCTTGTAACGTGTTTGCATTCACATAGTAAAGCTCAACATGCAATATTGGAGCAACTGTATAACAATTACCCATAAAACCTCTTTCTCTATCTTTCCTCTCTATACCTTCTCTCTCTCTTCACTAACACGTTCATTTATCACCATATCTCTCCAACTATCCCATCTCTTTTTCTTTTTCTCTTGTTCATTTGCACTATATACACATTATTTCTCTCACAAAATATTTGTTTGCTCTAATATACCCAACTCTACATCTCACTTTCGCTCTCTCACTCTTTTCTTTCTGTTTTCTATATATATAACTTGCCCTCTCAATTATCTCTCTGCTGCGCTCAAACCGCAGCCCCTGAGGCTGCAGAAGGTAAACTGTGGTGACTTTTCACCCAACTTGGGGTCTGTCTTGTTTCCACACCAGCCCTACCAGCCTCTTGCTCCTCCTCCCCAGACTCTTTAGGTCCTGCTCCGTCCGTCCTGAGCTTGGGCTTAAGCTCTGCAGGAGCATTGACGCTCGAAAGCAACATAACTTTTTTAAAATCATCCCATTAATTTGTGAGACAGGTTAAGCATCTGCTGTAAAGCTTTAAGAGTAAACGTGCAGGCACTAACACAAATGCTGGCAGGCCTACCTAAACATTACAACCATCCCCTGGTCAGTGAGAAAAGTGATATTTTGCAATTCTAACAACATTGAATGGGTCAACAGGCAATTCTGTTTGTTGTGTAGGGTATAGAGATGAGCAATATAGCTGTGAAATCTATTAAATCATTACATCAACAGGTGTAATGTTTTGTGTGTTTCCTAATTGCTGAACACAGGGGCTTTGCTAACTAGACCTTCTAATATCACTCCAGCACTTTCTAAAAGCTTACAATCAATCTAATAAATCTCTAAAAGTTTTTAGCTGCAATTTCCCTGTGCAAAGACTGACAACACCGCCATTAAAGTCAAACAGGTTCTGTCAGTCATCGTCATGGCATTCTGGTGGGACAGGGTAACATTGTGTCTGCCAGAGGCTCAGAAGCACAACCTCCTTATGCATTATGTTTTCATTATTCCTCTAGAAAGAGGCCTCAAGAGGAAAGGATAAATCCACCCCTTAAGGTAACCGTTAAGAAGTTCTATTAATACAATATATATTTATATATAGATTTATATAATTAATAGCGTACACATGCTGTTTCTAAACACTGTAAAAAAGAGGCGTTAATGTTACTTCTAAGAGGTGTTCATGTTACTAATAACTTCAAACACCACTATTTCCTTTTCTACCACACTTTCCCACAACACACAATTCCATTTCACATACATTAAGCAACACATACTTTAAATGCACAACATATAAATACTCGCCATACATCCACTATATACCACATACCAACACTCAACATAAAAATACTCAACATTATTCCACTCTACACATTTCCACACACTACCACATATCTCTACAACACACAATTAAACTACACACAATTAAATAAAAATCCACATACATTCCACAAAACACTATTCATTACACACCACATATTTTCACAAAACACCACATAACTCCTCTACACACCACATACATTTAAACCACAGCACAAAATTAATAATTCAGCCTACAAAAACACTTCCACTTCTGGAGCATTACCGGTGTGTATACCATGGCACACTACGCTTCAACTTTTGGAGCATTACCGGTGTGTTTACCATGGCACACTACGCTTCCACTTCTGGAGCATTACCGGTGTGTATAGCATGGCACACTACGCTTCTACTTTTGGAGCATTACGGGTGTGTTTACCATAGCACACTATGCTTCCACTTCCGATTACTAAAAATGCCTCACTTCCGAAGCATTACCGGTGTGTTTACCATGGCACAGTACGCTTCCAGTTCCGGAGCATTACCGGTGTGTATACCATGTCACACTAGGCTTTTACTTCCGGAGAATTACCCATGTGTATACCATGGACACTACGCTTCCACTTCCGGAGCATTACCGTGCGTATGCCATGGCACACTAGGCTTTTACTTCCGGAGCATTATCCGTGTGTATACCATGGCACACTATGCTTCGACTTCCGGAGCATTACCAGTGTGTATACCATGGCCGGCGAGGTACGTGGAAGTTGGTAAAAAGCAGCAATCCGTACGCTCCATGGGGCTTTTCATGTAATTAATCAAACAGGAGCGCAAGCCACTGTCTCGAGTCTCTCCAGCAGCATCTTACACTTTCACCATCAAAGTGCAAGATGCTGCTTAACACTGCTGGAGGGAGCGGAGTCGGACAGTTTGACCACATACATATTCCACTCTAGTCTATTTCCTGTCGCTAGCATTGCAGCAGTCTGCTATGAACTGCTTTTCTCTGTGGCCAGTATTGAAAAGACTAATTACAGTACTAAACACAGCAGCTACATTGCTCTACAACATACCTTAAAAACATTGCCAATATCTCTGGCTAAACACTTATAAGGTCCCAAAGGCGAGACCTATTGGCTATGCCAATGCTTGTTTAACTTGTTCCTCTCAGTTCTTCCCCCCTTGCTAAATAGAGTCAACAGTCATGCCCCATAACTGGGAGGAATTCTACTATCAAACCTGCTGTATGCAGATGACTTAGTGCAGGCTAGCGGAAGAAAGGTGGGCCTGCAACGACTCCTCGATGCACACTTGGAATACTCCAATAGAAATGGTCTAACCATGAAAATGAAAAAGACTCGAACGCTAACTTTCCGAGGAAAAAAACTGAACAGCAACAATCGGCCTCTGAGAAGTGAAACGGTGGAACCAGCCAATGTGTACTATTTAATGCCAATGAAAGGTTTGTAGCCCAAATCGAAATTAAAAGGAAAGGCACAGCACTGGCAGTTGGTCTGGGTTCACCCCTTAGGAAGATGACGGGTTCTTTTTCTAATCTTGCAGTTGGTCTGGGTTCACCCCTTAGGAAGATGACGGGTTCTTTTTCTAATCTTGCAGTTGGTCTGGGTTCACCCCTTAGGAAGATGACGGGTTCTTTTTCTAATCTTGCAGTTGGTCTGGGTTCACCCCTTAGGAAGATGACAGGTTCTTTTTCTAATCTTGCAGTTGGTCTGGGTTCACCCCTTAGGAAGATGACGGGTTCTTTTTCTAATCTTGCAGGTGGTGCAAGCCAAGTCCTCCCCACGTTGGCTTATGGGAGTGAGGCTCTGAGGGGCCGGGGCAGCACTGTGCTGGATAACACAGATTCGAAACATTTCAAGTCCATTTTCCATCTGCCTGTGCACACGTCCCCTGCACAAATTGGACTGGAGACGGCCTGAGAGTCCTGTAACTCTCACTGCAGGGGCCAGCTCGCGCTCCAGCCGTGATCAGTGGGCTGCAGCAGCCCCCCCACCTGGCACAGGCTGCTATCGGCCCATTATCATCTGGACATTGGGGCGAGCTGCCCCCTTCAAGCAGCCTGAGAGTCCTGTAACTCTCACTGCAGGGGCCAGCTCGCGCTCCAGCTGTGATCAGTGGGCTGCAGCAGCCCCCCCACCTGGCACAGGCTGCTATCGGCCCATTATCATCTGGACATTGGGGCGAGCTGCCCCCTGCAAGCAGCCTGAGAGTCCTGTAACTTTCACTGCAGGGGCCAGCTCGCGCTCCAGCTGTGATCAGTGGGCTGCAGCAGCCCCCCCACCTGGCACAGGCTGCTATCGGCCCATTATCATCTGGACATTGGGGCGAGCTGCCCCCTGCAAGCAGCCTGAGAGTCCTGTAACTCTCACTGCAGGGGCAGCTCGCGCTCCAGCTGTGATCAGTGGCCTGCAGCAGCCCCCCCACCCCCCACCTGGCACAGGCTGCTATCGGCCCATTATCATCTGGACATTGGGGCGAGCTGCCCCCTGCAAGCAGCCTGAGAGTCCTGTAACTCTCACTGCAGGGGCCAGCTCGCGCTCCAGCTGTGATCAGTGGGCTGCAGCAGCCCCCCCACCTGGCACAGGCTGCTATCGGCCCATTATCATCTGGACATTGGGGCGAGCTGCCCCCTGCAAGCAGCCTGAGAGTCCTGTAACTCTCACTGCAGGGGCAGCTCGCGCTCCAGCTGTGATCAGTGGCCTGCAGCAGCCCCCCCACCCCCCACCTGGCACAGGCTGCTATCGGCCCATTATCATCTGGACATTGGGGCGAGCTGCCCCCTGCAAGCAGCCTGAGAGTCCTGTAACTCTCACTGCAGGGGCCAGCTCGCGCTCCAGCTGTGTAAGTGGCCTGCAGCAGCCCCCCCACCCCGACCTGGCACAGGCTGCTATCGGCCCATTATCATCTGGACATTGGGGCGAGCTGCCCCCTGCAAGCAGCCTGAGAGTCCTGTAACTCTCACTGCAGGGGCCAGCTCGCGCTCCAGCTGTGATCAGTGGGCTGCAGCAGCCCCCCCACCTGGCACAGGCTGCTATCTGCCCATTATCAATGTGTATGTCGGCCTAATCATCACATACAGAATGATAATGGGCCTCTCTGCACAGGGACAGCATTTGCTGGGCCTCCCCCTGCCGGAGCCCAGGGCAGAGCAAACTGCTTTTGTTTATGGGCTGCTGTCACCTCACCAGGGGCCAAGCTCTGGTGGGGTGGGGGGGTGGAGGTTTCATTTTGGCGCATGTTACCCAGGTGCATCCAATATGCAAACGCAGGTATTTAAGTTTCACTCCAACACACAACAGATGCAGTGCAAGGTTCTCTCAACCTTATATAAACTTATTTTGACTTGTGCTTGTGTTGGTTGTCTATTTACTTATGTAATATTGCGCGACCTTCTCTGGTGTGTCTGTAAAATGTACCTTTTGTCCCGAATTTCTGTCCTGAATTCTGACCTTCTGTCCTGAATTTTTGTCCTGAATTTTGACCCTTTATCCTGAATTTTTACACTGACTGTCCTGATTTTGCACCCATGCCAGTTGGTCACCCTATTTACCCACAAAGGAATCCACTCCCATAAAGGTCAATAAACATGTTGCGTATCATTTGATGGTAACGCTTACTATCTATTAATGCACATTAGTGTACATTCATAGTCACATCAGCACATTCGTTCTCATTGTTTAGTCCAGTCTCTTGTTCTCTGGCATTATTCACTGAAGACATGACATATGTGTGACATTAAATTGCTAAGAACTTGTTCCGTCCTGACTTCTTCAGTTCTGAAAATATATGTATTGGCACAGTTAACCAAATGAATCTCTTCTATCAGCACAAGTACTTCAAACCAAGACAAGCAAGTGAAGAAAAAGGAATTCACTTTGTGTGAATGAAGGATGCCTACAGCGTATGAACCTGTGTTAGTGTAGTGTGTGATATTCAGTTGCAGCACCAGTGAGTGTAAGCAGAGAGCAGGGCAGTATCTATGGTTTCCAATGATCTAAGGTATGGGTTGGCGTACAGCACTTTGTGTGATAATGAAGGCGTACAGCACTTTGTGTGATAATGAAGGCGTACAGCACTTTGTGTGACAATGAAGGCGTACAGCACTTTGTGTTACAATGAAGGCGTACAGCACTTTGTGTGATAATGAAGGCGTACAGCACTTTGTGTGATAATGAAGGCGTACAGCACTTTGTGTGACAATGAAGGCGTTCAGCACTTTGTGTGACAATGAAGGCGTACAGCACTTTGTGTGACAATGAAGGCGTACAGCACTTTGTGTGACAATGAAGGCGTACAGCACTTTGTGTGACAATGAAGGCGTACAGCACTTTGTGTGACAATGAAGGCGTACAGCAGTTTGTGTGACAATGAAGGCGTACAGCACTTTGTGTGACAGTGAAGGCGTACAGCACTTTGTGTGACAGTGAAGGCGTACAGCACTTTGTGTGATAGTGAAGGCGTACAGCACTTTGTGTGATAATGAAGGCGTACAGCACTTTGTGTGACAATGACGGCGAACAGCACTTTGTGTGACAATGAAGGCGTACAGCACTTTGTGTGACAGTGAAGGCGTACAGCACTTTGTGTGACAGTGAAGGCGTACAGCACTTTGTGTGACAATGAAGGCGTACAGCACTTTGTGTGACAATGAAGGCGTACAGCACTTTGTGTGACAATGAAGGCGTACAGCACTTTGTGTGACAATGAAGGCGTACAGCACTTTGTGTGACAGTGAAGGCGTACAGCACTTTGTGTGACAATGAAGGCGTACAGCACTTTGTGTGATAATGAAGGCGTACAGCACTTTGTGTGACAATGAAGGCGTACAGCACTTTGTGTGACAATGAAGGCGTACAGCACTTTGTGTGACAATGAAGGCGTACAGCACTTTGTGTAATAATGAAGGCGTACAGCACTTTGTGTAATGATGAAGGCGTACAGCACTTTGTGTGATAATGAAGGCGTACAGCACTTTGTGTGACAATGAAGGCGTACAGCACTTTGTGTGACAATGAAGGCGTACTTTGTGTGACAATGAAGGCGTACAGCACTTTGTGTGATAATGAAGGCGTACAGCAGTTTGTGTGACAATGAAGGCGTACAGCACTTTGTGTGACAATGAAGGCGTACAGCACTTTGTGTGATAATGAAGGCGTACAGCACTGTGTGTGATAATGAAGGCGTACAGCACTTTGTGTGACAATGAAGGCGTACAGCACTTTGTGTGATAGTGAAGGCGTACAGCACTTTGTGTGACAATGAAGGCGTACAGCACTTTGTGTGACAATGAAGGCGTACAGCACTTTGTGTGACAATGAAGGCGTACAGCACTTTGTGTGATAATGAAGGCGTACAGCACTGTGTGTGATAATGAAGGCGTACAGCACTTTGTGTGACAATGAAGGCGTACAGCACTTTGTGTGATAGTGAAGGCGTACAGCACTTTGTGTGACAATGAAGGCGTACAGCACTTTGTGTGACAATGAAGGCGTACAGCACTTTGTGTGACAGTGAAGGCGTACAGCACTTTGTGTGACAATGAAGGCGTACAGCACTTTGTGTGACAATGAAGGCGTACTTTGTGTGACAATGAAGGCGTACAGCACTTTGTGTGATAATGAAGGCGTACAGCAGTTTGTGTGACAATGAAGGCGTACAGCACTTTGTGTCACAATGAAGGCGTACAGCACTTTGTGTGACAATGAAGGCGTACAGCACTGTGTGTGATAATGAAGGCGTACAGCAGTTTGTGTGATAGTGAAGGCGTACAGCACTTTGTGTGACAATGAAGGCGTACAGCACTTTGTGTGATAGTGAAGGCGTACAGCACTTTGTGTGACAATGAAGGCGTACAGCACTTTGTGTGATAATGAAGGCGTACAGCACTTTGTGTGACAATGAAGGCGTACAGCACTTTGTGTGACAATGAAGGCGTACAGCACTTTGTGTGACAATGAAGGCGTACAGCACTTTGTGCGATAATGAAGACGTACAGCACTTTGTCTGACAATGAAGGCGTACAGCACTTTGTGTGACAATGAAGGCGTACAGCACTTTGTGTGACAATGAAGGCGTACAGCACTTTGTGTGATAATGAAGACGTACAGCACTTTCTGTGATACTAACGCACGCACCAGAGAGGTTCTGACTCCTGGGGGACGTTGTGCGTTAAACTGGCTCTTGCTGACTGAAAACCAGGTTTGAACTAAGTTCACACACTGCCTCCTCTTAGAGCCTCGTGCGTGCTGTGTGTTGACACATAGACTTGATCAGTTGTGCTGTCCTTCTGATCCAGCGCGATATTAGCAAACAGCATTCATACACAAAATACTCACTTGGGCCCATACATTCATACTACGCTAATACTTACGCTGGGTTTTATCAGTTGTTACTCTCTATCAAAATCCCTGCTACCAATTACCTTCTGATTGAAGAGTAATGACTTACCAATGAATCCTTTGCTAATTGGGAAGTTTAAAATGAGTGACATTCATTATAGTACATAATCCTGAAATAACCACTGAGTCAGGAAGTTTTTAAAATGTTTATCTAAAGATTTAGCAGAGTAAAATACAGAGCCGCATGGTACTTAATCGCAATACCCAAGATTAAGCATAGAAATGATTATTGCTAATCAATGACGGTGTTTAAAGAAGAGAAGAAGTTAGAGACAGCAGCGCAACTAAAGGTTGCATTATATTTACCTAAGTGCGAGAACCAAACCCCTTGGCCAAGGAGTCAGGAAAGAATAGGACCCAGGAAGGATGAAGAGCAAATACCTCCTTCAGGATCAGGACAGGACCGGTGGCCTCTCTATCAACGACGCCTGCGTCGTTCCCCTCTCTGATACTCGACTTCTCCTCGATTCTCCAGTGTCTCCCTTCTAATGGACTCCACCGCCCCCTCCTCAGGACCTCTTCTGGACAGGGATTCAGTCTGCAATCGATCAGCTTGGCGGTCTGGAGCTCTTCAGTAGCAGACTGGACTATGGGAACGCCCTCTACGCGGGAGCCCCGGCCAAGCTCATCAAGCGACTGCAACGCATACAAAACGCCTCCGCACGACTGATCCTCGACGTACCACGCCACAGCCACATCACCCCCCACTTGAGGAACCTGCACTGGCTCCCCGTCGACAGGAGGATCACCTTCAAACTCCTCACCCACGCGCACAAGGCACTCCACAAAACTGGCCCAGCCTACCTCAACAGACGACTCTTCTTCTACGTCCCCAACCGCCAGCTCCGCTCCGCCGACCTCTCCCTCGCCACCGTCCTCGCCTTCGAAGAACAACCACCGGCGGCAGATCCTTCTCACACCTCGCCGCCAAGACCTGGAACACCCTTCCACTAAGCCTACGACAGACCCAAGACCTGCTGACCTTCAGGAGGCTACTCAAGACCTGGCTGTTCGACCAGTAGCAGCATCCCCCCCCCCGTCCCTCTCCCCAGCGCCTTGAGACCCTCGCGGGTAAGTAGTGCGCTCTACAAATTCTGTGATTGATTGATTGATTGATTCTGCCTCTCTGTGTGGACGCCTGTTCTCTCTGGTCCCTCTGCTCTCTCGTCTAGTCTCGTGCAGCACGGCTTCCTTCAGCTCTCTTCTGGTCTGTCTAATTAGCTAATTCTATATCTATTATACCCTTCTACGCCCATGTACCTCCCCTTAATGTTGCTAAAATATGGGACCACTATTTCTGATTGGACAGGGACAGGGGGTTGATCCTCACACCATACGATTTTAATTCATTTTCTGTAGGCCATTGTTTAAAAAATTCCGCCCATCAAATTTAATACATTTGCTTTATTTCCCACCCGTCTCACGACAAATGTTATATATTCTTTATAAACATAGTTGCAAAGACAACAGGAACAACATGAATACATCGATGTTGGTCATTAGGTCGTGGCCTTGGACGACGTCCAGGTTGACTTCATCTTTATTCTTTGGCAGACAAGCAGGCAGGACATGCGCAGAATCATTGTCTCTCGAGTTTCAGATCACCAACCCCAGGCCCAAATGAACGAGCTGATAAAAGTCAAAGAAGTAAATATTAAAATCACAAATAAAATGTTTCACTGTATACCCACTCTTTCTACTCTATTCCCATTTAATTTTAAATGCTATCCCGCATTAGTAGCGTTAAGAAAACGACAATTTAATAATGACATGAGAGCAAGCTGAAGCATGTGAAAACATCAAGCAGCCATTTTAATGCACACTGCGCAGAAGCAGAAGTTTCCCACCAAGCAACGAGAGACGTCACAACACGTGATATGGTTGGGACATGCGCAGTAAGTTCCCGCGCTTTAGCGGCCATTTTGGATTATGGACAAGCGTTATTCATTAGTAAAACACATAGGCAAGCGTCCTCACTATTCGTGTAGTGTATGCAATGATTAACATAGACAATACAAGTTTTAATAGGTTAATACTATGAGGAGATTGCATCCAAGCAAGTCTCATTGTGAGACCTTGCTCCATCACTTCTTTCAGCCGTGGGGGGGGCGGTCCTGCCCTTTGTACACTGTGCTGGACTCATGCCAGCAGGCTCCTCGGTGCCACCCACTCCACCTGGTCGGATGAAACCCAGAAACCATCAGCCCTTCCTTTCCCTCAGAGATCTTTTCTGTCATCATTCCTCGGCGGTGACTTGCATATCTAAAGAGTCCTTTAACAACAGCCATGTTACAAACAGATGCAGATCTGTAACATCGTCCCGTCTGGATTCCAACAGACTTCACACGCGCTCTGGGAAGGAGATTTAGTGAACACTGAGGAGCTCTGTGCCCCAGTTCCCCTGTTAACCCTTGTCACCGGGGAGAGGGATTGAATCGCATCTGTTTCCATTTCTGTTTTAATTCCTGTTGGGCGATTCGATTGTGTGGTGTAGTCTGTGCTTTCCCATCTTAATCCATATTGCTTTTGTTCACAAGTGTTTTGATTGAGCGCAGGGGTCTTGTGTTTTAGCTTCATCTATGCTCAGGGTTTTACTATGGGTTGTCAAGTGTGTTGTGTTCTGTGTCATTTCATGCACTAACATCTCCTTGGTTTCTGTGTGATCCATTCTGTAGGATCGACCATTTAACCATAAACACACTGGCGTTCGAACAAGTACGTGGTGTCATCATTGTATCTCTTGTCTGTGTGTTCGTTTGTTAGTCAAAGCTGTGGTTATTTTAGGACACATACATTTTACAACTCACATGAATCTACTGTGAGTACCGATGAACTCTTGCATCCTGGTGTTTGTGTGAGTAACGTGGTGTCACCATTGTATCTCTTGTCTGTGTGTTCGTTTGTTAGTCAAAGCTGTGGTTATTTTAGGACACATACATTTTACAACTCACATGAATCTACTGTGAGTACCGATGAACTCTTGCTTCCTGGTGTTTGTGTGAGTAACGTGGTGTCACCATTGCTCTGTATGGATCCACGCTATGGTTGTGGCTGTTGGGTTTCTAATGCGTCTGTTTTTGTGTCACTCAGTGCCTTAAGTCTGTCATTGGGTCACGTGCATCTGGGTTTCTGTTGATGTGATGACTGAGGCCCAGATTCACTGAACTTTAAGTCAACGCAGCGAGGGAAGTTACAGCGCCGCTTTGTGTCAAAGCGAAAGAGCAGAAATGCGCCCCATCTACTAAGATATGAAGTTGTTTTTTTCTTCTCGGCTCTGGCACACATCTGGCTGCCTAGCGCCAACACAGGCACCCAAGTGTGCCTCCGTTGTGGTTAGAATAATGTTTGAGCACAAAGGGATACATGCCTGCACAAAAACTATTCTTAGAGGCGTAGTTTTCTTTGTATGTTGTGTAGTTTCCACCAATCAGTAGGTACTGGGTGTTTGTGGACACCATAAACTTAGGATGCTGCCAGACTGATTCCATGCATCATCGTTGGATATGTTGACCCTTGCACCAGCTAGCTCACAGTGCCACCGCCAGCCCCTACACCTGAACAGGGAGCGAACAGTTTTGGCAACCAGTGAACATGGCAACTCTGTTCCCTCAGGAACCGTGGTGACAGATTTTAAACTTACGCTTAGTCACTCGTGTTTTCTTTTGCTCCGAGAAATGTTCAATATTTCATGAACCAGAGTGATTCTTGTATAGAATATATGGGCTGCGATGATTATTAGACAGAAGCAGATCAAAGTTATAATGAGCGTCAACATAGAGAATAAAACAAAGCGCTCTTCCATCTTGTTGAAACCGGTTATATATGCATACGTATATAAGATTATAGCAATCGAGCGTACCCCTACGAAGCCGGGTCTGGTGGCTCAGTGGACTAATGCGTCCATTGCAGGGGCCTGTGTTCGACCTCATGGTCACAGGTTCTAATCCCGGCGGGTCCACTCAGCCTTTCATCCATCTTAGGTCGATAAAATGAGTACCATTGAGTTGGGTAACAATAAACATCTGTTATTTAGCGCCAAGATACCTCCGGGTGAACGTGCGCTTTAACAAATACACATGTTATGTTAACCCTAATCTATGTGTCTATGGTGTGAATGTATGGTCTGCCAAGAAAATCCCCTTCTGGATGATCTAACCTCTTTACCTGATGGGTAAAAGTGTAGGACCCCGTCTTGGTCATGAACTGGACACCCCTCACGGAGATGTCAGTCAGCTGCTAGGCGAAAGCTTCAGCATGCAGGGACCCCTCGAAGTCAGCAGAAGTGTCTCCTCTGATTCTGGTAGGAAACAAAAGGCTATATATAGAAACTAGCATCCTTGACTCGAATCGAGATTGTAATCGGGCAATCATTGTTTGTGTTATACAGATAGCTGTGCCGCCATATGGATGTAATACTAGAACACATTTGTACTACGCATGTGAGAGGCCTTGCACCATGCCAAGGTAGCATGATAGGATTCTCATGAAGTGTTCTGTGTCAGCAAGGTCAGTGTTTCTGCGAAAACCAATCCAAGCATCACAAATGCAAAATGTGTGTCAAACGTTAATGTGGCCAAGAGAAGGCGACATTAGGAAAAAGATTTGTGTTTATGCAACAATGTTATTATTTCTTACCGGGCCTAATTCGGGCATATGACACCCACTCTTCATATAGATGTCATAAAAGCTACTTAAAATGAGGGTAGTTTGAAAACAAATTTGAAAGTAAAAACAGGCTGAATAAAATCTCCCACCATACGGAAAGGTGGATGTTTACTTGTTCCGAGTGGGAGGCGAAGCTTCCGCAGACGCCGTTCCCAGGGGCAAACCTCGGAGCAAGTCGATAGAGCACCAGGGCACACTCGTAAGTGCACCAGAGGCAGCGTAACACAGGCTGTACACAATGAAACCATACATGCCGGAAAGACAGAAACCATTGCTCATCCAATTTCTTGAAGCAGAGGTATGCCAAAGAAATGCACCATGCGTTCATGGCACAGCAGGACGTGAGGCAGTGCCAGCTCCAGTTGTTCCCGAAATAGGACATCCATTACAGAGAAAGAAATAAAATAAGCAGTAGTCCTGTAACCAGGATTAAAACTAGTGGAAGACCTCCAAAGATGCTTCCGAGGATGGAGTGGATGAAGGATGGAATCATTCGAACACCGTATGTAAGGTGCTGATCAACCTATGCTTTTGAAAAACCCTACCATTCCATTTGTAGAAGACATGTTAAAAATATGGCGGACCAGCTCCCCAAAATGTCGTGAGAGGTTAGTACGGAAAAGCTTCTGTATCTCGAAGAGGAACTTGCCACCTGAAAATCAAACGTCTCCTTGCCCGAAGTTAAGGCCACATGTTTCTCAAACAATAAGGCTTTCAGTTTGCTCAGGGCATCAAAACACGTGTTCCTAAGATGAATTGAAGGCCGCAGCGTGTCCTCCCTAACTACATGGGTAGGAGGAAACAGGACTTCTGTGCAACATGTTACAATGGAAGATACAGTCACCACATAGGCAACCCGAGCTTCATCCCACAGCAGCCTTGATCGTTCAACATCAGGTAACTCCCATTCTAGAGTGGTCTGAAAGCCGAACGTATTACAGCCGCCAGAGACCCTTTCAAGAGGCAAGAAATATTTGCTACGGATGCACTAACAGCCCCATGTAATGAACGTCCTTGCACACGAGGGACCCGCTTAAAGTATTTTCGCAGTCCAGACCGCTGAGAAAACCTTCAGTGACCTTATTCCTGCAATGGAACCTGAAAGGAAGTTCCTATTGTTCATGTATGAACCGTTCGCCTACCGCTTCGTATCTGCCCACTTGATGGTGTTGTAGACAGTACTGAAAGGGAAAAGTGGAGATCGGTAGAGTAATGTACCCATGTACTATCCAATCCCCCTGGATACCATCTCTGCAGTGGTAAAAGGTAATTTGTCTATCTTCTCAAAGTGTAACATTGTCTATTTAGCATCTTTCTTTGCCATAGCTATCTGTTGTTCTCAAAGTTGATATGGTGAAAACAGATCCGTTATACTAATGTATTGCTATAGTAGATGGCCAGAACGTAGACTCTGTAATGTCCAGCTCAACAATAGAATCGGTCTAAGGCGGGTTTGCCGATGGTGTAATGCAGAAAAGTCTTGCTGAAGCATATCTGTTGTGAATGAAACAACGTTACCCAGGGAATAAATTCTAAACAATAAGGTGGTCATACCGTTGTCCAGTACTGCCAGAGCTTGTTTGAAATTAGCCCTGTCAATCTCACGCAGCCTTTCAGCAGCCTCTTGTTGAGATCATTTCCATATCTCATTATAGACAGCGTATAGGAAGCTGTTTTGATGTGGTTTCCAAGGGCCTAATAGAAAGTCTTGTAAGTCCAGGTCATCAGATAAAAGACAAAAGTGCTGTTTCACCTGGGACAGTGTCGAAATTTTTAGCCAATCAAGGCACAACTTCCCGACACTATAAGTTGTTACCACCCCTGAATGTTCATTTTGTACATAACGCATGTCAGCCCTATGGGCAGTAAATCCCTGATGTTACCTAGGAATCTGTCATGACATTTGTTAGTATCCAACGGCCATATGAGCCATCCATTTGAAATTTGATCCGATTAGTTATGCCTACTCTTACGCAGCATTGTGTCAAGATCGTGTTAATTGCTGCCAGTTGCCAAAGCATTTAAGGGTGGGAACCCGTGGTGTGCTCAAATCTTTTATCTTGGCCAGGCCAAGACGCGTAGTCTTTTGCACAGTGTTGTTCAAGAAAATAATTTGCTGTGGTATTAAGCAGGCTCTAAATAAAGCCTCGTTTTCCTGAGACTGCCAATCCTTAATCCCCCAAATAGATTTTACATCCACGGTATCCCTCCAAAAGTCAAAACCATGTACAGAGAGTTGGGAAATAAAGGAAACAGAATATACCCGCTTAGTGTCAGTTCACATATTTTTCTTTGCAGGTGATGATGCAAGCTTATAATAAAATGAGGCTGGGTCGGATGTTTCATAACCAGAAAAATAATCACATTATTTGTGCAAATTCTTTTGAACTAACCTTTGGTGATCTAGGGCAATGTTCCCATTGAGTAAAGTTAAAGACCTCATGAGGTGTACTAGCTTTATGCAGAAAATGATTACCGTAATGTTGATAACAGAACATCTGTTCAAAGTTAGCTGTACCATCATATAACTCATCAGAGAAAAACACATTTGAATGTTCTAGATCTTCTAAAATTTCATATACAGTATGATTATCGCAATCGTCAGAAATGGTGCTACGGGTGATAATGTCATTCAAGGAAATTTTAAACAAATGTGGAATCTCTAATAGTTCAGTGGGACCATACACGGCAAACGATACCTTTTCCCACACAGTCCCATCCGAAACTGGAAAAGCTGAAATGTTCTCAAGGGACAAGTCTCTTTGTTCATGATGTGATGATGTGTGTGGTTTTTGACCAAGTTTACGGTGTGTACTGCAGATGCGTTCTGGGATAAAATGTCCATTCAAGAGCAGAGAGAACACAGTCACATAACCAATCCAAAGTATTAGGAAAAGTAATGAAATTGTAATCCAAAGGTGTAACCATGGTGAAACAAGGCATGTTCTTTTCAGCCAGCGATAGAAGACAGGCACCTTCAGATCGAAAGGCAGGGAGTGTGGGGGCGGTGGAACCTCTGATGCGTCAGAGGAAAAGTAATCAAAGCCGATGAAGTATCCAGACGCCATCCAGTGTAACTTGGGCAGCTCTGCAGGCTGGTTAAATTAGGTTAAGACTCTATCTGTGGTCTGTTGACGTAGGTCTTGTTCCTCTCTGGATTCCAAATTGAAATCTCTGTTTCTGTACTTGTAGACTCTATCTCCTTGCTCCCCCTACAAAGCAAACTTCTGGAGAGGCATATCAATAAGCACTTGTCGGAATTCGTCAAATCCTCGAATTGCCTTGACCTTTCGCAATCTGGATTTCGACCCAGACATAGTACAGAGTCTGCGTTGGTGACAGTTACCGATAACATCCGAATGCTAGCGGACAATGGTCAGGCAGTACTCTTGGTGCTGCTCGACCTGTCTGCAGCATTCAATACCATCTCCCACCAGACCCTACTTAGGAGACTTAGGGACATAGGCCTCCCAGGGAATGCTCTGAAATGGATGTCTGACTTCCTGTCCGATAGAACCCAGACCATCAACCTAGGCCCTTTTCGCTCGCAGACCACTAGAGTAACCCAGGGCTCGTGCTTGAGCCCTACTTTATTCAACATCTATGTTACTCCCTTGGCTGGATTACTGAGGAACTTAGGATTTATTCCTATCTCCTATGCCAATGACACTCAACTGCTTCTCTCCTTTGACAAAACCAACACCAACATTCAGACCACCATTTCGAAGGGTATGAAAGTCATCGCGGACTGGATGAGAAACAACTTTCTTCAGCTTAACGCTGAAAAATCAGAAATAATGTTGTTTGGAGAAGCAGCAGTGAGATGGTCTCCTAATTGGTGGCCAGAGGAACTTGGCTCTGCCCCAACCCCTAAACAGGTGGTAAAGAACCTAGGTGTGCGGATAGATCATAAATTAACCCTCGAGGAGCATGCCACCACTACAGCTGGGGCCTGTTTTCACACACTTAGTCTACTTCGAAGAGTCTTTCCTCTCCTGCCACTCTCCACACGGAAAACCTTGATCCAAGCATTAGTCTTAAGCCGACTGGACTACTGCAATGCTTTGCTGATTTCAGCCAAGGAAACCTCCTTAAACAAATTGCAGATAGTCCAGAACACGGCAGCCCGTTTGGTGACCAATGCCCCTCCTAGAACAGCCTCTCTTACCCTACTCCAAAAGCTACACTGGCTTCCGGTGCGGAAGAGGATTAAATTCAAGGTATGTTGTATGGTTTACAAAGCGCTGAACAATTTGGGTCCTAGATATCTGACAGACAAGTTAATCAGATATATGCCGTCTAGGCCCCTCCGGTCAGGCTCCAAAGCTCTCCTCCATATTCCTCGCATTAAACAAGCCCGCTTGGGTGGAAAAGCTTTTTCCCATCTGGCTCCACTCTATTAGAACCAACTGCCGATCCACTTACGTGAATGCACTAATTTTCTAGCTTTTAGAAAGCTGCTGAAAACAACATTGTTCTGATTCATCTCTCCTTGGTTGGCAAAGGCGGTCATAGCGCAGAGATACCCCTGTTGGGGTGATTCGGGCGCTTTACAAAATAAAATAAAGAAGAAATAAATAGACTCTACAGTAGTCGTTTACGAAACAGGTAGAAGGCATACTTCATTCCATCTGAACTTCCTGCATTGCAGTGAGAGGAGATTGGTAGCTATCCAGGACTCCCCGCAGCTTGCTGTTGAGAATCGGCCACATAGTGGGATTTGATGAGATTGATGGAGACAAACCATATTTCTCTTCTGGAAAGGAGCGGAACAAGTACAGTTTGTGTACCTTTAACAGCCAGGACAGGAACAGGTAGGATGGCCCAAACTCTTTTTTGTCCACAATCTTTTTCCTAACCAGATCCCGGATCTTTGGGAACCAGCCAGTTCTTGCCGGAACAACCTTCACTTCTCCATTGGCGGTGCGTTTTTACTAAGACGTTGCTTTGTTCGTCCGGAAATCATTCAATTCCTGTAAAACAGCCAAACAGTCATTGATGTCAAATGGTGTTTCCACCGCCACTGTGCTGGCATTATCGAGGTCCGGTACCCACATCTTAACCCCAAACAAGATCTCATTAGGATTATGACCACCCAGGGACCTTCTTGGCATGTTATTCAGGGCCCTTTGGGCCCCAGATAGGTGATGGACCCAACTGCAACCTGAGCCTAATACCCTTGCAGTTAAAGACTGCTTTAAGTCCCAGAATGTAATGTGCCAACTGCGTATGTTCCGATGAAGACTCACTGATCCTTTATAACAGTTCTGGCATCAGCCGATCGCTGTGGCCATGCCCATAGGAATCAAGAGCAGGAATCCATTGCCACCAAGATGTACTTGTAAGCCCCGTCAGATGGTAAGGGGCTGCAGTGGTCCAAATGAACACAACCTAGAGGCTTGTTTGAAATCATGTATTGCTTTGCCCTCCTAAATAAAAGAAAATACCGCCCTCTCACACGGAGACACAAACACGGCAAAGCAATAAAAAACACCACCAGGAAAAGGATTTCACTCTCTTAAAATGAAACACATCAAAGACTGTTCTCAGAATAAGGCAAGGGGTTTTATTTGTGCAACACTCTCTAACAAAAAGGCTTTCCCAGATGTCAAATGAACAACATTCAAATATATATAGAGATATATATGTACATATATGTGCAAGCAATAATAACATACTTATAAGTAAGCAAATGCAACTGTTAAATGCATGGAATAAAATACATGAAATAAAATATAAGCAGATTATAATATGGACATCCGCTGCAAGAAATCAGAAAGATATATACACTAAATACTTCAGATGATTATAACCACTGAAGACTTGAATGTACACACAGACACACTCGCACATCACAATGAAAACACCTTAGATGATTATAACCACTGGAGACTTGAATGTGGACAAGGACACACTCACACATCACAATGATGATTATAGCCACTGGAGACTTGAATGTGCACCCAGACACACTCAGACATCACAGTGTCAATAATCGAAAATAAAACATCACCAGCTGCAAACACTGCATCTTGGCCCACTCCAGACTGTGGGATTCACAGCTGGGGTCAAGAGACTCGGCAAACCGGGAACTGCTACACTGTAGACGTGTCCGTCATTCAGGTTAAACAAATCCCAGTTTCCAAGTCAACAAATCCCAGTTTTATAATCTCAAAGCACTAGAAGTTTCCGAGAAGCCCTCCTCTGCGTCAAGGAAACTTACTGGAGTTGGCCACTCTCCATGCAAGCATTCCAAAGGCAAAAGAGTTCTCATGTTCCTTCTGCGCTCTCACATGTTCCAGTCCCTTATCTAAACGAAGCTTACGAAAGTCTCCAACAGTGCAGAAGACAATCTCCAAAAACAACCTTGAACGTGAATAGCCTAAACAACTTAAGTAATATGGGGGCCTGCCTGTGTATGCAAAAGCTCAAGCTAGACAGTGTCAGAATTCAAGATGGCATGAGGGCATGTCAAAGCCAATAGTAAGAACTTCATAATACTTCCCAATGTACAACACAATGCACATATGTGCACCACTGCCTATAGCATCACACACTTCATCTCCCAGTGTACAACATAATGCACGTTTGAGCACCACTGCATATAACACTGCACTTCGAGACCGAGAAGTACATTCCAAACCTCTCTCTCTCTCATGCTTTCAAATGCACATTCCACACGTTCTGTTCCTGGCAAGGCTGTTCTACTCTGTGAACGCTTCCCCCCTGCTACAAGGAGACATGAAAGAAATCTTCAAGGAAAAGTGCACATGCAGGAAAAATGATGTCGTACATTCAATCTAGGATAAAGTAAATCACCAAAAGTCAATTAAAACGATGGTAGTCAAAGGTCATCATGTGGTCTCGATACAATAGCACTACAAATCAAAAGAGGTGTCTGAGGTGGACGTGCCACAGTGAAACCCTTCATCTGCTGGCAGATGTCACATCTCAGGACAAAGTCCTTGGTTTGCTTGTATAGACCCAGCCACCAGTAGCGATGTTGCAATAGTGAAATTGTAGCTGATACCCCTGCGTGAGCAGAAGCCAGACCCTCATGTGCAGCCAGTATTAGACCTAGTCTGCGAGCACTATTTGGTATTAATCTATCCCCTACTCCTGGAATCTGAGCATACGGTATGTTTTGTGCATCTAGCTTGTAGGAGTACTTGAGTGGAAAACCTTTCTGTAAGTGTGTGTCGTTGCATGCAGCATTGATGGCCACCATTATATCTCTGTTGATTCTCGTACTGGAACGAGTAATCGCAGCAACTGCGGCGGTGAGACATAGCTTTTGTGGCCTCATCGGTCAGTGAATTCCGACACGTTGATGACTCAGTGTATGAACGACATGAGCACGTGGTAAGCATTCTTTCAGCTTTGCCACCTGTTCCCAAAGGATCTTGTGCTTCACTGTGCAGCCTTTCGAATCCCTGAATCCATTCTGACTCCAATAATGAAGATATTCATTATATGACTGTACACAATAATACAAATCACACACTGTAAGTGTGGGGAATCCAGCATCCGTATTCGGTAGTGCCAGAACCAGAGCCTTAAGTTCTGTCAGCTGTGCCATGCAATCACCGAATGACTGCGTGTAGGTTTTTTCAGGATGGAATTCTCCATCGTGCATTCGGCCTGTCACGACTGCGCATGCGGCAGAGTATTGCTGTTTTGTAGGTTGTGCGGAACCATCAGTGTAAATGATGTAGCCATAGCATTCAAGAGGCATTATTTCATTAAGCAGAGGATATTCTTGCTCGTACTGAGAAATACTTCTGTTTGTAATGTTGAGTCAAATCTGCAGTCTGCGTCTGTTGCATTGAGGGAGTTTGCCCATTGTATCCATCTTGGATGTAGAGCTTTTGCGTTTGGCACACTAGCTCTGGCAACCGCCTCTAAAATCGGTATTGGTGCACAATAGTCATTTGTTTCCTTTGAGTTCTGGAACACTCTCTCACTACAGCAGTCTGAACTGCTGTCAGAATTTTTTCAGTCGGTGCAAAACGCATTTCAGCATTTGTATAGAGATGCGATTTATTTGCAATCGGTACTGTGTCACATGTGTATCCTAATGTACCCGTGATCACATGGATCACCATGTTAGTAGAATTCACATGAGTGTGTAAGCGTTTGGAAGCTATCATGTCAGCTTGTACAGAACATAGTATTTCTCTGTGTTCTTGTGTCCAATGTGTACTTGAAAAATCTGGACGTATAAGGTCGTAGAATGGTTTCACCCGTTCTGCGTAATCAGGAATGTATCTTCCACCAAAATGTAAAAATCTAAATGTGGATTGTAGCCATTTTAGAGTCGTTGAAAGTTGGAGAAATTCACATTTTTCTAAAACAATGGGTTGTCAGGCTCTGGCCTTCACTTGACAGCTCGTAGCCAAAAAATATGACACTGAAGTGGGCAATTTTAGATTTTTTGAAATTATGTGAGCGAACCCCAAGATTATACAGTCCACTCTGGTCAAGTGTTCCATCAGGTCATCGTCTGTTAAATAAATGTCATTGACAAATGATAATTCCTGATCATCAAAGTTCTCAAGTAATTCTGTGACTCTGGCTGAAAACAACCCGGGGCTATTCTTATGCCCCTGGGGTAAGCTACAGAATTGTTTCAGTGAGCCTAGCGCTGTGAAGGCGGTCAAATACCTGCTTCCCAGTGCTATATTTTGGCAGAAGAACCCATTTGAGATATCTAGCGTTATTTTGTATTTGTTCAGCACAATGTTATTCCTTAGTGCAGCACTGTGTACATTTTGCATCACAAAATTGTGAGTAGCTCTGTTCTAATCCAATACTAGACGATATGATTGATCTGGTTTTATTACAGGAAACAGAGGATTATTCATGGAGGATGTGCAACTTTCAATCAAATCTTGATATTCAAGTTATATTAGGATCTCCTTAACCTGTTGGTTTACTTCATTTTTAATCGCGTATTGTCTCTGGGGTTGTAGGGTTGTCCTCAAGGGTATGTCATGATAAGGTGAATTGTAATCCCACCTCACATGGTTGTGGTATAATGCAGGAGCAAGCACTAAAGCCCACTCCTTTGCGTATGAGTGTTTAATTAATTCTGGAATGAGGTTGGAGAAGTCTGGCAATATTACCGTTTTCCCTTTTGGGAAATCCATTACGAAGTCAGGTGGCCAATCTTAATTGGCTAGCAAAATTTCACAACCTTGAGTAAGTTCCTCCCAAAAGAGGACATTTATAAATCTTGGTATGTCCCCTTCCAGCTGTAGTTGGATTTCGTATAACCGATGCTGGACACCTACCCTGGTATCCAGTTTTCCCACGTGATATTCCCACTCAATGCTACTCCCACCAGACAATCTATCAGAATCTGGCGAACTATTGTGACTTCTGCCGTGCTGTCCAGCATTGTCAATGCCCACTCCCCGTTCAGAAGCAGAGTCTTCAAAATCTGGGGTGTCTGACCTTTAGTCCGGCTACCTTTTTCTTTTTAAATTGAGGTTTCGATATTTTAGGTGTATCTTCTTTTTTATTTATGTATTTGGATGCGTGTTGTGGGTCCTTTCTTTGTTTCAAGTGCTTTTCCGATCTCCAGTCTGACTGTCCTTCTCTCCCCGAACGTCTGTCGGATGCATCCTGAAAGGAACGAGAGGAACGTGTATCAGTGTCCTGATACCTGTTAGGTGGTTTACCATTATCACGGTTACGTAAGTTGTAATTTCTTTCAGTAGATTGCTGTATAGAAGACCCACCTCGTGAGTTTGTTTTGTCTTTATTTTTCTTATTATCCCACTTCTTCTTCTCCTTCTCAGAATTACTCTTTACCTGTGGTTTCCTAGGTTTAGCTCCCAAATTGTCTCTACCCAGCGTTGCATAATTTTCTTCGATAATTTTAGGCAATTTGCGCTCCTGTTGTGCAGGAGGCAAATCCCTAAGTCGTTGGCGTATAGGTAACGCTGCTGCTTCCCCTTTTATATTGCTAAAATTATGGCGGATCCTGCTGCAACATTTCCCATCAGTTTCATCGCTAAGTCCAGGGCAGGTGCTTTACCCCGGCTCATTCTGTACCTGTTTTAATACTTTGGTTAACACCGCCGGAGAAGGAAGACCATGTGTTCTGGTATATAGTGCAACAAAGACTGTACCCCAAGTGGCACAATCTTCTACAGGGGGAGCCATCCCCATTGGCAAGCAAATTTTAGTATCCTATGCTTCTCCAGCGGGCCCTTATGGGGAAATACTGCTTCAAGCTGGTTTGTTTTTTGTGCAATCCAAAATGGAATTTCTTCCTTTTTGGTAGGAATCTTTCCCATTAGTGCATTTAATGTTTGAGGACTGGTACCTGGTGTAGCTAATTGTGTTTCTACTACTTGAACATTCCGCCCAGGAGGGAGTGTTAATGTTCACATCACAAATTGTGTAGGACTTCTACATATTGGTACTAGATTATTATATAATCCCCGTATCTGACCTGCAGTCTGTCGGTCAACATTTAGATGTGTGTATCCGGCTAGGACTGGCCATGTTGCCCCCTCATTGCTGAATGTGCCCAGTCTCACATTTTGTATTCTGTGGGGAACGGTGCCTTTAAACTAATTAATATGTTCGTGGTAAGTTAGAGGAATTTCTACCTCCTCATAAGGAGTGTATGCATCTGGTGTTTCACCTATTTCATATATGTGAAACAAATGTGTATCATCATCCACAACGGGGAATTTAACCCATGAGTAACATACATCCGTCCTAAATGCCTCGTGTGCCTCTACCGCGAAGGTAACAATCCCACCATCTAGTGGGAGGTCATGTTGAAGTAATGTTTGAGTGACTGCATGTCTGCAGTTCTCAGAAATGTTCTGTGCCAAGTTTTATTTAAATGAATTTACAGAATTTGGCTTACACAGGGGGAACTATATCCTTTGAAGCTTAAATTTACCAACAGCCAACACATAGGTTATACTTACTCAGCCGAGGAGGATGTTCCCTACCATCACGGACGTCTCCGGTTAAAAAGGTGTTTAGGGATCTCTGAGGAAGCACGATTGAACTACTCAGTTAATCCATACAAAATATGAAACCAAGCAAAGTTGGGCACCATGTCGTGTAGTTTCCATTAATAAGTAGGAACTGAGCGTTTGTGGATGACATAAACTTAGGATGATGCCAGACTGATTCCATACATCCCCGTAGGATATGTTGGCCCATGTACCGCCTAGCTCGCAGTGCCACTGCCAACATACCGCCCCCCCCAAAACCTGAACAGGGAGCGAACACAGAACATGACAACTCTGTTCCCTCAGGGACCGTGGTGACAGATTTCATACTTTCGCTCAGTCACTTGTGCTTTCTTTTGCTCAGAGAAATATGCAAAGAATACACAAAGGGGCGTTTTCAATATTTATTGAACCAGACCGCTTTGCCCTCACCTTGTGTTGCCTCTCTTGGGGGCAGAGGATTCACCGAGCCAGACGCCTGGGGGACCACAAATCCCAACATTCTGAGCGCCTGTCAACGCGCTCAAACCCGAGATGCCGGACCGCCACGCGGGACGCGCCCGGGCGAATTCCAGGCCAAGGGCAGGCCTGTCCACGCCCCCAGAGGAGGCTGGGCTGGCCCCCCCTCTAACATCTGGACTCTGGGTGAGCGGAGGACTTTCTGAAGGTACTGTTGTTCTTTCCATCTTCTCTACTTGTATTCGATTCTCTGGTGAGGATTTGAACACTACCCCTAGTCGTAATGAGTAAACGGAAAGGATGCACTGAACTGCCAGGGGGCGGAGTTGTTGGTACCCTTGATGCCTTTTTAATGAGGGCAGAGACTGTTCTAACCCATGAAATCGAGTTAACGGAGCAAAGGCTTTCTTTGGACTCCCTTATTGCACAGAAGCACTCCTCCCTTGGTACCCATACCACGGGTGTAGCCTCCTTGATCTCCCCTCAAATTACACCTGCTCCTCAACTGGCCCATGTTTCGTGCTCATCCTCCCCTCCTAATACTTCAACTAGCCGCAATATAGTGACGCGGGGCAGGCTGTGACATCCTGGCTTGATAACAGCAATAGTGGACTTGTGGGTCCCCTTACTGTCTGTTTTTAATAAAATTGCTATAGCTGCCCCCCCCCCTTTCCTGGAAAACAAGCATAATAGTCCTGATAAAGGGAATCCTAAAAACTATAGGCGGATCTCGTTGATAGATATGACAGCCAAACTTATGGGCCGTCTTCTTTTAACGAGGTTGGAGGCATGGGCGAAGGACAAGAATATCCTAATGCAGTCCCAGTATGGCTTTCAAGAGGGAAAAGGCACAATAGATCAGTGCCTGAATCTTTCACTGATTATGGACAAATATACCAGAGCCATGGGTGGGAAAATCTATCTCGCATTCATGGATTTATCCGCAGCCTTCAACTGTGTGTCCCACCCTAGACTCTGGCATATAATGGAGGAGATGGGAATTGATCAGGCTATAATCAATTTTATCCGACAATTGTATTCTGATGCCTCCTCGTCTGTCCGGTATGGGAAAAACGGGGAGTGCACCCGTCCTTTCAAGATCCTAAGAGGGGTAAGGCAAGGCTGTGTCCTCGCACCGTTCCTTTTTTCCATTTATACTAACGGTGTAGGAAAAGACCTTGAGGGCGCAGACTTGGATGTTCCTGTGTCCAATAATCACCAGCGGCTACCAATTTTGGCGTATTCCGATGACCCTGTCCTGATGGCCAGAACGGGGATGGGGCTTCAACGCCTCATATCAGCTTACGCGGCTTTTATGTATTCATTGGTTTTAAAAGTCAACCAGTCGAAATCCTTTGTAATTGTCGCAGGGGCAGGGAAACGCGACAAAATACCATCTTTCTACATGGATTCTGTGAAAATTGAAGTGGTGGAGTCGTTTCCCTACTTAGGTGTACTTTTTGATAAAAATCAATCATGGTCTAAGCTGGTCGAGGGAAGAGCAATGGTTATGGAGAGGAGTTTAATGCCGTTAAAATCATTCTCCAATAGGCTGGGAGCAAAACCTTTAATCCCCATCAAAAAGATCTATCATGCTAAAACTAAGACTGCAGCATCTTATGGGCAGGCGTATGGGGCATGGCGCCTATTGATTCCCTTCAGTCTTTAGAAAATACATTTTTTAAGTCTTTAACCTCTCTTCCGCAGTCCTACTCTAATTATGTCCTTCACATAAAACTGGCTCTACCTTACATCATGGATACTATTAAATTAGCCCCGCTCCTGCTGCGGCTTTCTATCTGGCGTAGGGATACAGTCCCCCCTACACAAAACATTATAGGTGACATTCTAAAATCAGAAAACTACAGCAGGATCAGATGGTTAAAGTATGTTGAGCGGGAACTGACCGTCATTGGATTGAAACATCTCTTTAAGGACCCATTTACCTGCCGGTCGACATCGAGACGGAAGTTGGTTGACACATTTATGTTGCGGATTCAATACCTCAAAAGGGAAAGAAACTATCAAAGTCAGTCGGCCCTCATGTATGAATTAACTCCAGCCCTGCATGAGGGAGGATACTTCTATCTAGCTGACGTTCCCATACCGCACCATAGATTTATCTTATTAAGATTCCGCTTGAATCTGATACCCCTAATGTTAGGATATCCAGGGAAGAGATTTAAGCACTCTGAACTCTCCTTCTGTCCATGTGATATGCAATCACTACAAAATGATCTCCATGCCCTATTTTTTTGTGGCCTTTAACAACAGGAAAGACAGAAATTTATTGTTCCAATCTGTAAGCGATATAATTTTAAACTCTGTCGAGTAGCACTGTATTTTTTAAAATCCCTTCCGAACCCTTTTGTGTGTTTCTCAGTTGCATCATTCCTATGGGCTTGTATGAAAAAAAGGAAACAAGCGGGCCCATAATTATTAAGGGGACTGTCTTTTTAAATTTTCATCATTTTAACACTTAATGTTTTAACTTGATCTTAAGTGGACAAAGTATACATATAGATAGGCTATCTGGTTTTAGGTTTAAACCTATATTAACTGATTAAACCCCACCGAAAGGAAAATAGCCATCACCGGTGTAAACATATAAACACTGAAAAAACACCTTGGCAACCACAAACTAAGTGCCATTCAAAGAAAGGAAAAGATGAGTGAAAGAGTCATTTTTATTTCTTTCTGAAGGGGCCAATGCAATGTAACTTTGTTATACAAGGCAGCATCAAGAAAGACTGGGCTAACTTTATTCTGCTTGTGTTTTGTTGTATTGGGATGTCACTAAAACATTGTCTCTTCTTCCTTCTGTTTTTTCCATTTTTGTGGTCTTTGGTCTAAAGATGCAGTGTTTGGAAGCATGTTTTGGGTCTTATTTAGTTATTTTATAAACTGTAGAGAATCAGGAAATATCAAAATCCTATTTGATATTTTGGCTCACTGATAGGTAAAATGGCTGGTTTCATAAGAATCTTTCCTAATATGTACCATTATATTTACCCACAGAGAATTGGTGAAATCCTTTGATACATCAGCCCCTTTTTTAGCAAGTCAGTTTTGATTGTAAGTGAATTGCCAAACACCCCAGGCTGTAAACATTCAATGCAAGATGAAGTGACAGGTATAATGTGAAAAGAATGTTGTCACCAAGCATCTGAGATAGTGGTGAAAACATGACACCAAACGTTTGGTAAACATGGAACGCAGTGTCACTTGGCATGCTGCTGAAAAAAGTTCCAACCAAGTTCAATAAAGATTAGAGTGATATTGTTTGTATTTGCAGTAATTCAGCTATGTATATGAAAAAGTTGTATGATGACCTGTCAAAATCGATACCTGACCTGAAGTGCTTCCCTGTAAGAGATCCTTGTCACTTGCTAGATGGTATGCTGAAAGCATCTTTACAATCTTCAGAGTTAATGAAGAATGCTATTGACTTTGTAGTCCATTCTGGTGCAGTAAAATGTATTTGGACCTCATATACCCTGTGCACACGCTATCTAGACACATGCACTATCAGTGATGAAAGCAAGCAATAATTAAAATTAAATTAAAATTCCATAACCACCGGAAAAACACTGTTTCTGTTGTTTTTAATGGCATGAAGATGTGTAACCACTGATAACCACTGTTTTTGTAAGGTATTGAAAAAACTGAAAAAACCCGACCAGAATTTACCAAAAATAGAAACTGAAAACAGGAAAGCCTACATATAGATGAAATGGAATGTATGATAAATTGATTAGGAGTATGTTCTTAACTATTAGGATTTATGTTTCCTACAACTGTATATTTTAAAGTAATTTTATTATATGTACTTTTATGATCTTATTTGTAAGATCGAATAAAGAATTTAATTGAATTGAACCAGACTATCTCTTTTTGAGATAATTTATATATGCATACTTTTAAAGGATTATAACAATCAAGCATACTCGTAAGAAGCTAACCCTAACTTTAAGTGTCTAGGGTGTGAATGTGTGTGCTTCCAAGAAAACCCCCTGCAGGATGATCTAACCCCTTTACCTGATGGTGTACTCAGTACTGCAGAACGCAAAAGGTAGAAGCCCACCGATTGCACAGAGGAGTGGGGTGCACAAAGATCAGAAAGCAGCCACAGGATTAGATCAGGATCAATGGAGCTGGCTGCCAGGCGCACTTAAATGTAGTCAAGGGCAACTGACCCGTGGAAAAGCTGATCGGCAAACTCAACAAGGGAAACATTCACCTCCTTTCATGTAACATAGCCGGAGCAAAAAAATGGCTGGAAGAAGGTAGCTAACTGCAAAACTGGGAAACATGTGATATAATAGCTCTCCAGGAGACATGGGCTTCGGATGAATTACCCCTGGCTGGTTACACACATTATATTATACCTGCAGTCAAAATGAAGAAAAATGGCCGTTCGATAGGGGGCCTTGCAGTCTGTGTCTCCACAGCACTACACTTCGAATCGAATCAGATAGCCTCTCCAGGACCCAACTTGCGATTAATTAAACTCACTTCACACATCCCAGACAAATCGAGAGTAGTATTGTTGATCAACACATGTGCACATCCAAAAGTAAGAAAGAAAAAAGCTCATAACGCCCTGTGAATTGCTACAATTGCGGATATAAGGTGCACACACCCCTCCTGGGACATAGTGTTGACACTAGACTTTAATTCTAACCTGATTTATATCCCGGATGAAGACGAGAAACTAGCAGCTGATAATATACACTGGAATGTTCCTCCTCAATATCAACTAAAGACAACTCGCCCGCATTACACAGGCCAACACCTGGTAAAAGCTTTAGAGTTTTGGGGATTGAGAGTAATAAATGGCAGAACGATGGACGACACCCCGCCCAAACATACATTTCATGGAGGAAAGATGCGATCCAGACTTGATTACACAGTAATTTCATTACCATTGATGCCTTTCCTCTCCCATTTTTCAATTGAATATACAACTAGGAGTGATCACTCTCATCAGCACATTCACTTTATCTTAAATCTACCAAAACATCAGGTCAACCCCATTACAGAGGGAAGCATTTATTCAATTGATTTAAAACGTCTTAAATGGACAAACAAATCTATAGAAGAGCTCCAAAACAAATTAAAGGGGCTACTAACAGCAAGGAGAAACAAGGGCCTAAATAAAATACAAGCTTGGGTACACTTCACAACAAAATTAACAACACTAATGTCTGGAAAACAACAACAGGCTCTAAGAAATAAAATTAATAAGGAACTAACGGAAGAGGTCTGCCTCCTGAAACATGAACTAAAGAAAGCCTGCAGGAGACTAAAAACAACGGACCTGGATCAAACAGCTTGGGATAACGTACGCCAGCTGAGGAAAGTGTTAAAAAAAAGTTAGGGAAAAATAATAAATGGCAACGATAAATACTGGTCTAAATTACTTCATAGTGCTGGGAAAACTCACTCCAACACCTTCTGGGAAATTATAAATAATCTGAAGAGGCCAGTGAACACTCAAACCTCAAATGTACCAGAACACACGTGGGCTAACTTTCTAACAAACAGGTTTATGGAAACCATATTCCCCGAATATCCACCTCGGAAGTACCAGGATGGCTTATATCATCAAAATCTAGTGGTCGTAATAGGAAGAGCTGAAAATACCACAACTGGAGAAGACGTTGGGTGCAATCTAACAGTAAAGACAGATTTGCCTGCTTACCTAACTGAAGAAACGCAAGGAAACACGGTAAGCATGGCATCTGTTACCTCAAAGCAAATACAGATGTGTCCTTTTACTCTGCAGATGAAATAACATGCATAATACCGACAAGGCAGAGGAGATGGTGCCCCAGGACCTAATGGCCTTCCCCAAGCAATTTTCAAGAATGATCCATCTTTCTGGAGCGAGCATCTATCCATATTATTTAAAGAAACAGAGCTACTAAATTACATCCCATCCAATTGGCAAGGATCAATAATGACACCGATCTACAAGGGAGTAGATAGAGCAAGTCTGTCGAATTACTGGTTAATCGCCCTACTAGACGTAGAAGCAAAGTACTACGCCTCACTGATCCTGGAAGGTCAAACAAGTTTACCTGATTCCGATTAACCAAACAGGTTTCAGAAAAGGGATCGGGGTGATCACAAATATTCTAGCTCTCTCATTAATAGCAAACTAATGCAAGCGGACGAAACAACAATGGCATCTTTGTTTTATAGACCTAAAGGCAGCATTTGACAGTGTGGACTGTCCCCTCTTATGGGAAAGACTGAGAGCTTGGAATATCCCAGAGAGAGTTTTAAGAGGAATATTGCAATTCTATTCCCAAACATGGATAAGAATAAAGTTGGACGACCGCTCTAGACTATCCAGGAAGCTGAACACAAGCAAAGGCTTAAAACAAGGTTGTGTGTTGGCGCCGCACCTTTTTAACCTATTTATGTCTGACCTGGCACAAAGGCTCGATAGGATCAATTCTCATCCACCGCAATTGGGAAAGTTATCATTATCACATCTCTCATATGCGGATGACGTGGTGCTAATGAGCCTAACCAAGACCGGCCTCCGAAGGTCTCTCAAGGAAATGACGGAATATATTTCAACCAACAAACTAGAAATTAACACACTAAAAACCAAAACAATGCTCATCAGTAATCATTCCACTACCAAGCAGAATATATGGCTTGACGGTAACGAGGTAGAGGAAATAACTAGTTATAAATATCTGGGGTTCTATGTAGATAATAGACAAAATCACCTACAGCAAAAAACCTATATGTCACAGAGAACTAGTGCACTAGCATTTGCCTTTAGGACTCTGGCAAAAAAACTGAAGGGGCCGTCATACAAACCTTTGCTTGCAGTGATGTTGACCAAAATGCTCCCAACAATAACGTATGCCAGTATTGCTCTACACAGCAAAGACTCTGAACTTTTAAACAAAATACTAGTCTCAACCTATAAAAAGCTCTTCCAGATACATCAGTCAGCATCACCAGCCCCGGTGCGACTCAAATTTGGCCTTTTAAATGAATCAGTGGGGAGTATGTATACCACAATAAAGCTTTGGTATCGACTGAAAGAGAACACGGCAAACTCCCCACTCAACAAGGCCCTTTGGACATAATTGGAAGGGGACAAAAAAACACCCTACAATCACTACCTTTATATTGCTCTACTAACTACTTGCACGGCTGAGCTGTTAAACAACAACCCGCCTTGTTTGACCTTTAAGCAAGAAATAAAAAAAACAGCAAAATTCCATTCCCTGCTAATTGACAAAAACATCTTCAGCTCGAGGTTGCACGCATGGATGGTGATCAACAACTACAAGACCCTTGCACCGGCACCTTATTTAAGTATTGCATTCTCGATATACCTAATGAGACAATTGATGTCCATACGCTTTGGGAAATTACCATTGATTGCGGACCAGCCAACCTGATTACATAAAAGGCCTACAACATGCCGACTCTACGGTAGCAACAAAGAGGATCTCATTCATATAATTTGCACGTGCCCCAAATTACACACAGCACGAGTCACTATACTAAGAAAAGCCCTAAACTTCAGAGGAATATGGACCTGCAGAGCTGCTATAATAACAGGGCAAGACCCCTCAGATTCTCAGATGAATTGCAACCTGATGAATTTTCTCAACTCTCACGAACAGGCTCTGAAAACTGAAACTCTAACTTTGAAGTAGAATGTGAAAATCATGTATCCTTAGAAATCTATTGTACAGGATATGTAAGTGGCTAAAAATCTCTCAACCTTGTGATCAGGCCCGTAAATTGAACTTTGAAATGGCACTACAGACCGTAGAAATCTCATGATTTAGTTAGAAATTTACTATATAGATTACTTAATTTTATTGAAGCAACAAGATTACCATTGTTTGCAACAAATAGAGAATGCACAGCCAATAATGTTTTAAAAACATGAACTCGCAACAATCTTACAATGCAAAACCTATAATGTTTTAAAAATTTGTAGAGATTTTATTGTTCTTTTTAGGCGAAATATTGTTACGGCTTTAACTAACTAAACAATAAAAATGTACTTACTTACCTTTACCTGATGGGTAAGAGTGTAGGACCCCGTCTTGGTCACAAACTGGACACCCCTCACGGGGATGTCCGTCAGCTACTAAGCAAAAGCTTCAGCATGCAGGGACCCCTGGAGATCAGCAGAAGTGTCTCCTCTGATTATGTTAGGAAACAAAAGGCTATATATAGAAAATGGCATCCTTGCCTCAGTCGAGATTGTAATCGGGTAACCATTGTTTGTGTTCTACAGATAGCTGTGCCGCCATATCGATGTAATAATAAAACACATTTGTACTACGCACCTGAGAGGCCTTGTACCATGCCAAGGCAGCGTGGGAGAATTATCACGAAGTGTTTTGTGTCAGCAAGGTCGGTGTTTCTGCGAATACCAATTCAAGCGTCACAAATGCAAAATGTGTGTCAAACGTTAATGTGGCAAAGAGAAGGCAACTTTAAGAAAAAGATTTGTGTGTATGCAAGAATGGTATTATTTCCTACTGGGCCTAACTAGGCACATGACAATGTGTGCTGCAGAATGCAGTACACATGCAAAGAGGAAGTACAAACAAGAAATAAAAAAACAATCCTCTTTCTGCCAGCCTTGGGTAGGGGCACCATTTTGGCTCAAACCCATGTTTATCTGTATTAATAAAAATGGGTTTGTGTCAAATGAGTGGATGGATGCTTGGGAATGCCCATGCGCCATCCAGGTAACGCCTCCCCAATGTAAGGTAACTCAAAGTTACCTTTTTTTTTTTTTTGAGAAAGCCATGCAGTCAAATAAATCGGGCTTTGCATGACCTTGTTAATCTCAAAATAGATTTTGCATTGCGGCTGCTCCAAAAAATGATGCAACCCCAATCAAAATCTTTGTAAATCTGGGGCTGAGTCGCTTGTATTCTTGTTTCAGTCTAAATGTGTAACATAGTCATTGACCAGTGATGTCTAGATTTCTGTTTTCCATGCTGTTGGTTTAGTCAAGGTATTACAAGTATTCTGTTTCCTATGTTAATTCTTACTGTGATGACTAGTTTTACCATATTGAAGTTTTTCATTGGCTTTATTGTCCTAAATCCTTTTTTCTGTTTTTTACTCTGGAAGGTAAAAGACAAACATTATGAAAGGAATCTGAAGAGCGGGAATCACAGTGTGTTGTTGAGAAAAACAAATGTCATGACAGCTAAAGTTCCATTAAAATGTTCTCAGGCAACAACCAATCGAACCCAACTTTGAAACACGAACATGAGAAAAATGTTATGCAGAGTGGAGAGAAGTTAACTTACTGAAGGAATTCTGCAAATGTTTTTGATGTGAGAAGATATTTTAATGCACACAGTTGTTTCCGAAGCAGAGCACGTACCTGATGCCCTTTCCCACTGTAAGGAACTCTAACAAGTCCGATCTCATGCACAGTAGAGAGCACATGTTCTGCATGTGACATCTTCGATGTAAAGATGACCGACTAACTGTGCAATATGAAATCAACAAGAGGCCAATCCTTGAAGAGGCAATATGAATGAATAACTCTAATTAGACACCAGAAAACTTGCAGGAAAGAGACTCATTTCCTATCTGCAGATCTGTATAAAAGATATTTGTCTAATTCCCGTAAGGCAAGGATGTTGCCATTCTAGATCAATGTAAAAAGGTGTCCACCGCTAGCTTTGGTGGTGGATTGGTTAGGGTGGTTACACCATTGCTGAACATTCAAAACATAATACATTTATACACAGTATACCCAACCTGGAGAGACAAGCCAAGTGAGCCACAATCTCAAGCAGAGTCCATATGAACATACTGAATGTGGGAAGGATAATCATTAAAACATAACACAACAATGGAAGAGCTTTATAAATATTCTGAATGAAAGGAGCAGTTGATAAAATATCAAAGGACTCTGGTGAAAAACCATATGGATATTCTGTATGTGACACGGCTTTCAGTCAAAAGCATGCACCATCTATACATCAGAACTCACACTGAGAGAGACCATATGGATGTTCTGAATGTGCCAAAGTTTTCGAGATATCATCTGAGCTATTGGAATATCAGATAAGACACACCAGGAGGAAAACATATGAATATTCTGAATGTAACTATGCGCACAATTGTATGAATTGTCTAATCCAGCATCCAAAAACTCACACTGGGTAGAAACCATGTAAAGGTTCTAAATGTGTCCAGGCTTTCATTCAAAAGAATTCTCTAACTGTGCATCATAAAGAGCTTACTGGAAAGAACCCCTATGAATGTTCTGAATGTGACAAGACTTTCATAAGAAAGTTGACACTATCCATTCATCAGAGAACTCATACTGGGAACCGTCCCCATAATTGTCCTGAATGTCACAAGCCTTTCATGAGAAAGATGGCACTCTCAGTATATCAAAAAACTCATACTTGGGAGAAATCATATGGATTTTCTGAATGTGACAAGGCTTTAAAGTCATCACAAGAGTTATTGCAAGATGAAATAAATCACAGCAGTGAGAAACCTCATGAATGTTCTGAATATGATAAGGCTTTCATTGGAAAGAGTAATCTATTTTTACACCAGAGACCTCACATTAAGAAGAAATTATATACATGTTCTGAATGTGACAAGGCTTTCACACTGAAACGTACACTATTCTTACATCAAATAATTCACACTGACAAGAAACCATATACATGTTCTGAATGTGATAAAGCTTATAAGATAAGAAGAGAGCTATCGGTGCATCTGAGAAGTCACACTGGGGAGAAACCATATAAATGTTCTGAATGCGATATGGCTTTTAAAGTTAGGAGTCATCAGGCATCACATCACAAAACACATACTGGGGAAAGGCCTTTTAAGTGTTCTGAATGTGATAAGGCTTTCACAAGAAAATGTGTTTTATCAATACATCAAAGAATTCACACTGGGGAGAAACCATATAAGTGTTCTGAATGTGACAAGACTTTCAGACAGAAAGGTTCACTAGCCACACATCAAAGAATTCACACTGGGGAGAAACCATATCAATGCTCTGAATGTGTTAAGGCTTTCAAGACAAAAATAGAGTTATCAGTGCATCAGAGAACTCACACTGGGGAGAAACCTTATGAGTGTTCTGAATGTGACAAGGCTTTCGCACAAAAAGGTACACTAACTGATCACCAGAGATGGCACACTGGGGAGAAACCATATAAATCTTCTAAATGTGACAAGGCTTTCAATAAAAATGGTTACCCTTTCCAGTATCAGATAACTCATACTAGGAATGCACCTTATAAATGTTCTGAATGGGAAAAGGCTTTCAAAGGTAAGCTTTCACTAAGGCAACATCAAGGAGCTCACATTGGGAAGAAACCATATAAATGCTCTGAATGTGATAAAGCTTATAAGATGAGAAGAGAGCTATCACTACATCAGAGAATTCACACTGGAGAGAAACCATATAAATGTTCTGAATGTGATAAAGCTTATAAGATAAGAAGAGAGCTATCACTACATCAGAGAATTCACACTGGAGAGAAACCATATAAATGTTCTGAATGCGATATGGCTTTTAAGGTTAGGGGTCATCAGGCATCACATCACAAAACGCATACTGGGGAAAGACCATTTAAATGTTCTGAATGTGGCATGGCTTTCACACGAAAATGTGTTTTATCAATACATCAAAGAATTCACACGGGGGAAAAACCATATAAGTGTTCTGAATGTGACAAGGCTTTCACACAGAAAGGTACACTAGCCATACATCAGAGAACTCACACTGGCGAGAAACCATACACATGTTCTGAATGTGATAAGGCTTTCAGATCGAAAAGAGAGCTATCAGTGCATCAGAGAACTCACACTGGGGAGAAACCATATAAATGTTCTGAATGTGACAAGGCTTTCGCAACAAATGGTACACTGTCTTATCACCAGAGGTGTCATACGGGGGAGAAACCATATACATGTTCTGAATGTTACAAGGCTTTCAAACGTAAGATTACACTATCCCTTCACCTGAGAGCTCACACTCAGAGTAAAAACATACAATGTTATAATTAGGCCGTCCTGTTTTCAGTGTTTATGTTTTTGTGGATTGCAGTAGTGTTTTCTTATTGGGTTCCAAACCTTTTGATATCAGAGCCTAATCTGTGTTTATTCAGCTGCCTAAATCCCAGAATAGACAAAATATGTGTTTTCCAGTGTTTATAAAACATGTTGTTATAAAGAGTGTATTTAATATAAAGGCTACTAATGCATGCTAGATAGTGACTTACCATTGACAGTGTGTCCAGTGGACTTACGTTAGACTGTTTTAAGCATAGAAAGTTTTGTATTACACGCTCACTCACCCTCACACCTCATTACCCTCTCTCACATCTCATTATCTCTCACACTCTGTTAGGACTCTCTGGTTTACAGTACTGTTAATGGATTAAGTAAGAGTGCTATATTCAAATCTTTTTAAAAATTCTATAACTCAGTTGGGAGTCATTCACTTACTCCTTACTTAATATTATGACATTTTAGGGGTGGACAACCCTGCCAGCAGCATTGCACCTCGTCAACTTGTTAACATTTTTAATTACAATAGATTAATTCACAGACCTGCATTCTAAGGCAGCCGAAACTTGATGATTTGAGCTTGCTCACCACTGCTTTTCCGCACGCTTTGCCTAACTACATTAAGGTGGTTCCGCTGTTTACATTTGTAGTTGCCATAGCAAATATCTAACTTTAAGTCAGTCCTTACCTTTTACTAGGCATCACGTTGTAGTCTGAGACTTGAAAGTTTGCTTTTAACATTGTAATTATGGGCTCGCAAATCCCAACAGTAAATTGCAGTTGGGTATAAAGTCAGGATTAGCTGAAGGTATCGCACTTAACAATGGAACACCTTGCAGCTATGAATTGTTTCGGTATAAATGTCTTGTTTCATACAGGTTCAGGAAGTGAGAGAGGCTATTAAGTCCCTGACCAGGGAAAAGGTACAGGGAAAGGATGGACTTCCTTTTGGGTTTTATTCAACCTTTGTGGATACTTTGGCCCCTCCGTTAACCAATATTTATAACTTTGCGAAGGAGAGTGATTCCCCCCCACCCACTATGCGAGAGGCTCTACTTGTCCCTCTCTTAACAGGGGAAGGAGGTGGATCAACTCTCCTCCAACAGGCCACTAAGGATAATAAGTGTGGATTACAAAATATTTAGTAAGAGCCTAGTCACTCGACTGCTGCCTTGACTCTCGACCCTGATACACCCGACCAGTCTGCGTTTATCCTGACTCGTGGTACCATCACTAATATTAGACAACTTGTTCATGTACTGCACTCCCCACTTAGGGACTACTCCAAGGCCACGTCCTGGCGGTTGACAGCAAGAAAGCTTTCAATTCCTTAAGTTGGGACATTCTCTACACTACTATGGCCTGTATGGGCATTTGAGCAGATCTCTCTCCTGGACAAAACTTCTGTATACTTTCCCCACTGCCCGCGTTTGGGGCGGATAGATTCATATCCAACTCTTCCAGCAAAGAGAGGGGTACCAAGCAGTGTTGTCCGCTCTCACCACTGCTGTTTGCCATGTCGAATGAGCTGTTGGCCATAACGCTTCGTCAGGGCACCTCTTACCAAGGGCTGCAGCTGGGAGGTATAACGCATTGTTTTTTGTTATATGTAACTGATATGTTGCTATATCTCTATGGGGAGAGCACAGACATTAATGGGGCTTGTGCAGTACTCGCTAGGTTCGCCTCTGTGTCGGAGCTTTGGGTAAACTGGGGTAAGTCTAATGCTTATTATCCGAACCCCCTTTTCTTGGAGGATAGAACTTCAAAGCTTGGAGAGGAGATCAGGTCGGAGCCACACACCTTTCGCTGCTGAGGGGTGCAGATCTATCACATCCAAACTCGACTGATCTAGTATAACTTCCAGGCAGCGCTTGCATGCCTGCGACACTATGTTGCCTTTTGGTACACTCTGCCACTCTCTGTCATGAGCCGAGCTGGCCTTGCAAAGATGGTAATTCTTCCAAGTTATATTTCTTTGCAGATATTCCCGTGCGGGTACCTCAGGCTGTCTTTCAAGAAATTGATGGATTGCTGTGGGGAAGAGGCAGAAACAGGGTCTTGTTGCCAAGGTCAAGCTCTCTTCTACTGAGCTTTATTATTTGGCCACCCAACTTGTCTGGGTGACGCGGTGGAGAGTGACCCTAGGCAGCGCACCCGGAGCAGAAATGGCAGACACCCGTATCCATGCAACTTTGTACCTCTTGCTTCTCAGTACCACGTGGCGGCATCGGGGTACACTGAGAAATATATTACTTGATACACTGCAATATGTCTGGGCCCGGACTCTTCATTGTACACACTGTACTCTGCCCTACGCTCCGGAACTTCCACTATCGGTTTTACCTGCCTAGCACCACGGGGTGACTGGGGTGGTCTATGGGACTGGGCGGAATTTGGTGTTCACGCCTTGGGAGATCTGTTTGTAAATGGTGGGATCAGAGATCTTGAGTCCCTCCACACCATTTCCTCGATTATGTCTCCATGATGCCACATTACGTGCCCAGTGGAGGCAGGGATCAATGGAACCTCAAATTCTTGCTACCCTGCAGGTTATCTGCATGACGTTGTGTCAAACTAGGGCGATCTCTTTATGATATAATGCATTAAAACAGCAGGTTAAATCTGATTTACAAGGACAGCGGATTCGCTGGGCTTAGTGCTCAGCCACTCTGATCGTGGATAAAGATTGGACTAACATATTAGCTGCCACCCCATGAGTGTCCAGAAACGCACAGTTTAGGATTATTCAATAATATTTCTTACATTGGGCCTACCTCATCCCGAAGAGGATCAATTTGATGTACCTCGGGGCTAATGGAGTGTGTCCCAGATGCGCCACTGAAGGGGTGGGCTTTCTCCATATGGTATGGTCTTGTCCCAACATTCACCAATACTGGGACACAAAGACCCGATTTATTGCAATGGCCACTGGTGGGCACATCCTAAAATCCTGATCTATTGTTTCCTGGGATTGTTTTTGCAGCTTCGGGCACAATTAGTGACGACCAAATTTATAGATCTGACATTGCTATTGGTGCATTTGCAGTTTATGATGGCCTTTTGGGCCTAGCCTTGTGCTGTGGTGATCTGAGGTAATCAAGTGGGCAGAATGTGAAGGGAAGTGGCAGTCCTCCAGAAGGAAGCTCGACGCGGTCTCCTTTCGTCGGACCACCCGCAAGCATGAGACAATACTGCAAGTCTTTTCCTCAACTGGATGAATCTGGTGGTCTCCGATTGCTCCCTGCATCCCCAGAGACTGACCCTAACTGATTCTACACCCTCCATCACCGCCCTGTTGTGTCCTTAGGGCCTACATGTCCTGCCTCTGTTTTCTGTGGGCCCTGCCCCTCTCCACCCTGTCGTGTTACCATCTTCATGGTTAGAGTAAAGCCTCAAAACATATAGAGGGGGTAGTTCCTCGGAGAAACAAACTGAACTCTATTTAAAGTGGAATCAATAGCCCGATCACAAGGATCGGGGGAATCCGAGTGGTCAGATCATAGTGCCCTCACACACCTGGTGGGGTGTCATGCTTCATCATAGGGTGCACCTCGACAAGCCGGTGCTGCAATGATTGATGGGCCTCTGGGCTCTTTAGCGGAGATCTTTTGATCCTTAAACGACGTTAAATGAGTGCAAGTGAGGGGTCAAAGATATGGTGGTGAAGGGAGTGATATAAAAGAGTCTAAGGGAACCTAGGGAGTGTTTAAGGGCTAATGGTCCCTTGACACAGTAAAAAGAACTACGCTATCTTGAGGTAACAATGTACCCTAATAGCTAGCATGTCAAACAAGCATTGGCATAGCCAATAGGTCTCGCCTTTGGTACCTTATAAGTGTTTCACGAGAGCTATTGGCTTTGCCAATGTTTTTAAGCTATGTTGAAGAGCAGCATGGCTGCTGTGCAGCATGTTGAAGAGTTTTAATAAAAAAGTTTTGTAAGCATTTTTGTTACTTTACATATAACCAAAAAGACATTATGTACAACTGAACGACCAAAATAAAAAAATAATTGACATAAAAAATGTCTTCTAGTTTTGTGGTCCTTGCAATGCTGGCAGCTTCTTTCTGCCTGTTGTAATAATGGCCTGTTATAGCTTTTTTTTTGTTATGGGGCGGACATAAACAACGGGAGGGTGGAGGTTGGGAAATAGTACCTGAATTACAACATGAGCAGCGGATGGACACTAGGGGAGAATAAATAGATGCCAGATTCCGAGGGAAGACTGCACTTATGGCAATGGGGCACATTAGAAACTGTGTGGATAGAGTCTGAAATCAGTACAATATATATAGAAGCACTGAGCCCAGAGATAGAGAATGAAAACCTGAGGTAAGAGGGTGTGTGTAGGGGGAGAAATAAATATGTGAGAAAGACATACTGAGTTAGTATGAGAGTAAAGCAATAGAATAGAAAGAACGATACCCAAAGGAAGGAGAAAGGGTGACAGAGAAAGAAGAGAGAGAGAGAAAGAGTAAGCAATTGTATGTGTGCATTTGCTTGAGATAGAGGAAGCTAGAAAGACAGGACCAGGATGGAAAGAGAGAGATGGCGAGAGCAAGAGAGAGAAGCACCATGAGGGAGGGAGAGAAGAGCAGACGAGAGGTGGACGAGCGATAAGAAAGCGAGAGTAAGAAGAAGAGAAATTAATTTGTTAGTGCCATTTAAATCGTTATTTGTGTAATTACCTTTACATAAAGATACAAATGGCATTTTTACAGTTTATGCATATTTTTTGTATAGAAGGGCTGAACAAAGTCCTGCCTGGTAATTAAAATTTCTCTTAAGCTCTTGTGAAGTGATAACAGGCCTAACACTGACCAGCCACTAATGGAGGGACACAGAGTACAGGGTTCACCTAATGATTAAGGTGCAGATGTCAGGAACCAGGTGGCACTAGAAAGCCACTGACGGCACGGCAGAACACAGACTACAGGAATCACCAGCTAATGCCAAGTCACAGGACGTGTGCCACTTATCTATCACAACCTGCCTCAACATGAAACACTGTGTGCGGACAGGAGCAGGAAACATTATATAGAGATATCCATGGTTATATAGAACTTTTAAACATTTGCTCCATGATGTACATGTATACACAGTTTTTGTACAGCCCTTAGTATTAGAGCTTAACCTGTCTTTTAGAGCTTTGAATGCTTGCATGAAAAGGAACTTGGGCATAATGAGGTAAACTAGCTTGCCTGTGATTGTCCCGTAGAAGTCATCAGACTCCAGGTTAAATAAGTTGTTGAAGATTATTCAAATGCAAATGTTGCCAACTAAGAAAGACAACTACTGAATATTTAGAAAACGTCTGCTAGCGGTATTGATTTGTGTAATTATGAAATTGATCTGGAAATTAACTCTGAACTGGATAATTTTGGCACTAAATGTTAATGCTGCTATTTTTAAACAGAGTTCAAATTGATAGTGATGGAAATGTAGAGTTTTCTCATGTTGCGAGTTTGTAGCTCAGTATGCTGGTTTCCTTATTGTGTTCTGAACGTGTATCATGTAATCATAGGAAACACACACCTACATGAACTAGAATGCAAAGGGAAGAAAAAAACGACTTGGGTACAACTGTTCTAGCTGCAGCAATATTCCCTGCATCCCCTCCCCTACCCCAAATCACAGTATGCGATTCTCATGAAGTCTTGTGAAAAAAACCTAGAAGTGCTGTCCTTTGGCTCTAGAAGCAGTGCTGCTTGGGTCTACGTCTAGAGTCAGTGCTTGCAAAATAAAATGCGAGATTACCTTCCACGGCAGTTGTAGAAATGGAAGGCAAAACAGAGAATTGTTGTACATCTGTAAATGGCCATTTATGTGTCAAACTGAGAGCTAAAAGGAATCTTAGTGAGTTTAGTGCCTGGTGAAGGAGGGTATAGTTGGTTGGTACTAGCGCTTGTTACTTTAATGCCCAGAGACCATTTAGTGTGCGTGCATGCCCTATATCGGGGACACTGGTATTTATAGTGAGATGTAGTGTGGTGCAGTGGAAACAGGAGTCTCAACCTGGTTCCTGCCTATGGCCAAATTATTGTTTGATGCTTGGCATGCATGCAGGATCAGTAAAAACCTCCTAAGACAGCTATTGATCAGGTGGCGTACCCTAAAATCGAGCGGAAATACCTTAAGTAAAACATGGGCAGGTTAGCTCAACACCTGTTGATTTTTGGCAACTCCTTTAATCTCCATGTGCCTAAAAATATCTGACTTTGTGTAATGTGCTGCTTATGTAAAGCGCTCTCTTGCCTTTGGGTCAAATCCGCGCTATATGAAACTTCAAAAAGTGCATAACTATAAAGGCCAGTGTCAAATTTTACAGCATAAATACTTAGTTAATCAGCTCTTCCTTTTCATATATAGGCAGCCTTAGCTGAGCGCACGCTTCATGGCCCTTTAATGTCCTAGTGCTCTTCCTGAGTGTTGGAGGGGCTCAAGTGACCAATCTGGTGTGCTGAGGATCACTTTTAAGCACGTGATCTTCTTAACTCTAGTATGAATTTCAAAGACACAGGATTCCGTCTTATAATAAAGACATCTTCAGCTAAATGTGAATTGCGGCATATTGATTTTTAGGCTGCAAGTGCTAAGTAGAAATAGGTCGATGCTACTGGATAAGAAAACGAAAGGAACTTTACAGTAATAACCAGTTTGTATTAGAGAACTAAAACTCCCAAAGCATTACTGTGGCCCAGATTCCAGCTGGCAAAATGTGATTTGCAAACGCAGAAAATAACCAACTAACTGCATCACCTACTGGAACTCGTCAACCGGAATGTACAAAAGGGAACCACGCCCTGACAGAAATCTTCCAGTTATTCAACGTTATATATAAATCCTTGGGAACATGCAATGTGTACATCGAAGCAGCAGCAATACCTGTAGTCTTTAAAGTGTCCCCTTTAGATTTTGCTCAGCCGGGCTCTTTAGGCAGTTTATCCTCTTAACGGTGACATCAGAGAAAGACATCCTGGTGAAGAAACAAAGGAAGAACTAAAACAGACGATCATCTGCAGGACTAGAGGCGCAAGAGAAACTTTTTGTTTGTTATTTTTACTCTTAGCTTGTTTTTTCTCAGCAGGATGACAGCAAATATTGTTTACCAGATAAATAAAAACAGGAAATCTAATGCAGTCCACATTAACTCTAAGTGCATTTCTCAATGGTGTAACTTATGCGTGTTCATGTGCCATAAACCATTGTTCAAATAATATATGTTTTCAATGCTGATTCCCTTATTGCAACTACTGTGTCGGAGGCTGCACTAGTTTTGCACCGGGAGATGTCAGTCCTTGAGGGGGCGATGCTCTGCACACGGAATGCAAAGGGAGGATTCGCTGACCGAGCACTGTATGTAAGAGACCTGCTGGGTCAGTCCCCCATTCCAGCGTCTAATTGAAATGGAGGTGGGGCTAGGCAGATGTGTCTGGCTTAATAGGGGAGATTTTTGCAGAAGAGAGGCCTGGCTGAAAAATATAGTTCGCTGGCTGCAGGCAGGAAACAGCCTATGTATTATTAACTCAGCCAGAAACACTACTTATAGAGGGGGGAGGGGTAAAGAGCAGCACCCGCCTCCTTACCAGGGCCTGGCTGAACTGAAAGCAAGGGGGAGTAATAGAGGCTACCATCTGCTAAAGGAGTGGGCGTCACTAGAAGACCACCTAAAAAGAACGTCATTTGGGGGGGTGGGCGCTTAGGAGAGTTGGAGTTCGAGTGATGAAAACCTGAACACAAATAAACTCCTGACCTTTAGCAGCGCTCTGGTGTTCGTGGAGGGCACAAGGACAAAGCACAGTCGGAAAGGAGATTTAAAATCATTTAAAAATAAAAGTGGAGGTTAGCGAGTTTGCATGGTGAAAGTGACAACTCCCTTGGAGCCAGGAGGAGAGGAGTGCCTGGATAATCATAAAGGCGTCTGACTTGTGGGGAAATGTCCGAGCGGTTGACGTGTGTGCTCGATGTTATGGCGAGAAGTGACGGCTGTGTGGGCAGTATGGAGGCACTGACCTGGCAGCTCCGATTTCTGCCAAACCGGGTCATTGCACATTTATTTATAAAGTTTTATATAGCGCGGACAAGATCCAGAAGGATATCGGAGCGCTTTACAAAAGGATGAAAGGAAGGACATAAATGCAATATCGACACCAAGTAAGAATACAAAACAGGAAGAAACTCATAATTCGAGGACATATGAGTCAGGGAGAGTAATTCAATAACAGGTATATCGCGGGTTACAGAGGGGGGCACACTATGCGGTTAAGAAGAGCAGCATCAAAATGATGGAATAATGGTTGTAGGATCAATGTCTTCTAGCAGGAGGGCCTAGTCCAATTAAGGTAAGAATTTAGTCATTAGGAATCTTTTAGTTTCCAGTTTGAATGCAGTCGTTGAGGAGATTCTGCGTACTTCCGGGGGAAGAGAGTTCCATATCTTTGGGGCAGCGCCGGAGAAGGCTCGGTGACAAGTTCTCTTTTTGCTAAGGATGAGTGGTTTCAAGAGGAAAGTGTTAGCACTTCTTGAAGATCTACCACCACAGGATAGTTCAAGCTTTTGCGCAAGGTACCTGGGAGTTTTGAAATGCAGGGCTTTGTGTGTCAGAACGGCAATCTTTAACTGAATTCGAGCTTCGTAGGGCAACCATTTAAGAGATTTTAGGACTGGGGAAATGTGCTCATTTCGTTTGGTGCCTGTAACCAGTCTAGCTGCAGCGTTCAATGATGCCCTTAGTGGGGCCAGGGTTGTATTTGGGAAGGCCACAGAGCGTAGCGCTGCCATAGTCTAGTCTCGGCAAGACAAGCGCTTGGACCACCTGCTTGAAGTCAGATTGTGGAAGGAATGGTTTGATATTTCTAAGTGTCCTCATCAAAAGATTAGCTCCCTTACACACATTGCTGAAGTGATTTTTCATATTCAGGTGCTTGTCCAGGGTGATTCCTAGAGATTTGGCTGAGTCTATGATGAGAGGGGTGCAGTTGAAAGCAGTGAGGTGGTTCAGCCACAGGTCTGGCTTGGGGATGTGGTTCGGAGGAGAGATGAGAAGGAATTCAGTTTTGGAGGTGTTGAGCAGGAGATGGTTCTCAGTTAACCAATTTTGAGTAAACAATAGGGTAGTGTTGAGTGAGATGATGTTTTCCGGGGATGAGATTTTCAAGTAAAGTTGCGTATCATCCGCCTACATATGAAAGAGAATGTTCGTGGAATTTAGTCAATTTGCTAATGGTTCCAAGAAGAGGTTGAAGAGGATAGGAGAAAGGGCTGACCCTTGGGGGACACCCATGAGTACTGGAGAGGGCTTGGAGAGGGAGTGGTTTGCCTTGACTCTTTATGATCTGTGGTGGAGGAATGACGAGAACCATTGTAACACCCGACCCGAGAAGCCCATCCTGTTCTTCAGAATGGAAAGGAGGTTGTCATGATTAACCGTGTTGAATGCGGAGGAAAGGTCAAGGAGGATTAAGAGGCAGGAATCATTTTGGTCAAGCATTTTTAAAATGTCATCCATAACGTGCGTGAGAGCCGATTCAGTACTGTGCCCCTTCCTAAAACCAGATTGATGCTGGTCTAGGAGTTGGAAGTTCTCTATGTGAGCACAAAGTTGGGATTGTACGCATTTTTCTAGGAGTTTGGCTAGGGTGGGGATGTTGGAGATAGGGCGGAAATTATTGAGGTCAGCTTTATCTGCATTGTGTTTTTTTTTTTTAGAATAGGCGACACCTGAGCTGCTTTTAGACAGTCAGGGATCGTGCCTTGTGATAGAGAAGCGTTTACAATCCTTGTCCAGGTGGGGATGAGAACATATTTGATTTCTTTGAAGATGGCCGGGGGCAACGGGTCACTGAAGTGGTTAGATGGGTTGATATTCTGAAGAATCTTGTTGATATCTTTTTCACTGAATGGGGTAAAGGTGCCCCATGATGCATTGTTCTTAGTGTTCAGGCTGATAGAAAAGTGCAAACCTAAGGGGCCAAGGGGTGGTGCGGACCCAGAGGGTGGCAGAGGAGCCTTCTTAGAGGCGAGCTCAATGGTGATGAGTCTTGATTTCTCTGTGAAGAAAGCGGCAAGTTCGTCGCATGAGGGTGGGCTGCCTCCAGAGTCAGAATGTTTTGGACCTACCACTGATTGCTGTTTGACCAGTTCGAAAAGTTTCTTGGGGCGGTTAGCAGCTTGATCGAGTTGGTGTCTGAAATAGTCAGCTTTAGCGCTCTTGATTTGTTTGTTGTAGAAGCTCCTAGTCTCTCTAAGGAGTTTTAGTTGGTCCAGGGAGGGATTGGATCTCCAGGTACGTTCAGCTGCCCTGAGGTTGCGGCGTTCCGTGTTTAGATTGTCGTTGTACCACAGTTTGGATATTTTTGTTGAGGCATTTTTTTGTTGGAGTGGAGCAATGTCATCCATGATGTTGGAGATGGTCGAGTTGTAGGAGTCGGTGAGTAACTGAACCTCGACCAGGTCAGCTTGGGAGGAGAGGGCAGCTTTACAGTGGGCTGCTAGTTCATCTGAGTTTATTGATCTGAGGTCCCTTTTCCAGATCTTTGATTTCGTTGGTTGACCCTTCCTCTTCGACACCTCCCTGTTAGTATAAAAGAGGATGCAGTGGTGGTCGGACCAATCGCAAGGGGTAATGGTATCCAATGTGATGGTCTGTCCCTTCGAGATAATGAGGTCTAGAGTTTCTCCCTTATTATGAGTTGGTTGGTCACAGTGCTGTGCCAGTTCTTGATCATTTAAGAATGATTTGAGGCAGGTTACGGCCTGGTCATTGGGGTTAGACCAGTGAAGGTTGAAATCACCCAGGAAGATTTGGGACACGGCTGAGTCGACATTGCCAGAGATGATTTCCATTAGTTGCTCGATGAAGGGGAGATTGTCTCCCGGGGGGTGATAAAAAGTGTGGAGTTTACAGACCTGCCGGTTATTACTTGAGATGCTGAGACAGAGGTATTCACAAGAGGAAGGCAAGGAGGATTCCATGTGAGAAATTGAGAGTGTGTTCCTATGAATACAGGCTAGGCCACCACCCAGCTTCCGAGCTCTGTCTAACCTGATTATGTCGTGAGTGGGAGGTACTAGGAGGTCTAAGATAGGAGTGGAGGCGGGATTTAGCCACGTTTCAGTGAGGATGATAATGTCTATGTCATTGTGTTGGATGAGGTCGAAGATATCGGAGGCGTGTTTACTTGCAGACCTGCAATTGAGTAGAACACATTTAAGTCGTAACGGATTTATGGGTGAGGGGGTCTGGATGACATTCACTCTCGTGAGGTTGTCTTTATTGATTACTCTAAGATTGTGAGGAGGTTCTCCGTTCGGATTTGAATGAATGGTTTTTATTTGTCTCGGTGGGATCATGTTGGAGTTGGACCTAGTAGAGTACGAGTTGTGAAGGTCATTGAGTTGATTGGACGCCAGGTAGGTCTCAAACCTTCTGGGGCGGGAGCGGGCGTTAGGTAGGGGTATGGTTTTTGGGACGGAGGGGGCAACAGGCTGGCCCAAGCGATCCCTAACCCTAGGTGAGGCTCTGGGCAGGTTCGGAGAGGAAGGAACTGATTGCGGGGAAAAGATCATTTGAGAGGGCTTTTAGGTCATGTAGTTCAGTAGTGAGACTGTGCAACTGGAGAGATATAACATCCAGGCGCGCAACCACGTCTGAAAGGGGTGAAGGGTGTGTTGGGCATGCTAGCGGAGAGGGGGGGCATCGGTGTAAGCCCGTAGGGTCCAAGGTGAAGGTGAGTAGATCTTGGGGGGAGTTGGTCATTTGGTACTGGTGGAGTTCCATGGACTTTGGATCTCGGGGTTGGAGCATTAGCAAGGGTGGTATGGCCATTGAGCTGAGGGTCCGATACGGTCCAGACAGGAATGAGTGGGTTTGACCGATCATGGTCGGTGGAGGGCATTTGCCCAGACTCCAGCCTAGCATAAGGCGTGGGGGGAGGGATGAGGGAAGAGGGATCATTCGTTGAGGGCACTGACAATAGGTCGCACGGGGATCTCTCCGCTCGAGGAATGGATAGAATCGGACTGGCTATCAGTGCGTCGCTCAACTTCTGAGTCGGGGGTCTAGAGGGTTGGGGGACGTCAACAGGGGACAGAGCCACTATGTGATCATCAAGAGGCGAAGAGTGATTTGGGTAGAGTGAGAACCTCCCAGAAGTGGTGGGGGGAGGACTGATAATGTCCTGAATGATGATAGGGTGATTGTGGGTGTCATTGGGTTTCGCCGAGACCGCGTTTTTGAGTAACGGGAAGATATTGGCTATCTTAACTAGATTGACATTGGAAGCTTGGATTAGGATGATACCATTGTTATAGAGGGTGATGGTGGCATTGGCTTTGAGCGTGGACGAAGGCGCTGTTGTTAGTTTGAGACCATGGGGTGTTTTCCTGGTACCTGTTATTCGGAGCGTAGAGTGGAAGACTTTTCGCCAACATGCTCTTTTCCTGGTGTAGAAAATAAGGTGATTAACTCTAATACCCGTGTTTGTACAAAAGTAGACGTCCGAGATTAAGATTTCAGGCCTAGCCCTGAGTATGTGATGCTTGTGTTTTTTGGCAGCGTTTTTCGATAGGTTGGGTGGGTAGTTGATGATGAAAGCGTTGGATCCTGTGGAATCAGGAGTTAACTCCATTTTAAAAGTGTGTCTATTGTCCGATGATAGTGACTTGTCAGAGGAACATGGGTGGTGTTAAGAGGATAATTTCAGAGCCAGGTGTGTAGAATAAGGACAGATGGTGTTAAGAGGATAATTTCTGAGCCAGATGTGTGGGATAATGTCAACATGCCCACTCCAAGATGGCCACCAAAAGCAGTGGGTGGAACCAGGGGAAAAACCAGCAACAAGCAGTGGGTGGAACCAGCCCAATTTTCATTCTATGCCCAGCCCCGTTGTGTTGGATAAAGTCAACATGCCCACTCCAAGATGGCCACCAAAAGCAGAGTGTGGGATCAGCCCATTTTCTCTTTCAATGCCCAGCCAAGTATAGAGACCGGGGAGGGGGGCATCGGGGTCGGATTCCGTGACCTGAGGACAAAATGGATGCCCGAGAGCCACAATGAAGGTAAACAAACTGGGTGTTCCACAAAGAAGAGCCAGGGGAAAAACACCCCACCAACCAAAACAAGTCCAGCACGAGTCAAAGTCTAGATCGGGCTCGCAAGTCAAGCGCAGTCTGATATGCAAATCAGCAGAAACAGGCGACTCCTTTCTGGCAATACACGTTGTGCAAGCTATTTCAAGCGTGGGCGTCGGCTCCGAAAACGAGCGCGGCAACCCGGTGATGGGGCACATGGCGGCCGCCGGACATCACAGCACTCACCGCAGCAGCATGCGATCTAATCCCAAACAAACTCAGGAACAAATCTCAGAACGATAAATTAAATATGTGTAGAATAATAAATACTGAATGGCGATGGGCAGGAAACAATAATAAAAAAAGGCATTTGCAATGCAATAGGACTCGCATTTACGCGAGACCTATTGCATTGCATCACGGACAACGGGTGGAGGGGAGAAGGGGGCGCGAAGGCACTGACAAAGTAGTGCTCACAGTCTAAATAACACTCGAAGTAAAGGGGCCAGTAGCCATGGGAGGGGACAAATGACGACAAGGCCATAATAAGGAGGGACTAACAAGCCTCATAATCAATCAAACGGCAGCATTTACGAAAGACAATGACATAAGCCAATTAAAAACATGGGCGGAGAGTGGGCGGAGCTTCCAGGAAGCTTCCACTCCATACTCCATTACTGCATGCCTCGCAAAGCGAGCAGCGCATGCGCGCTGCCGCTATACGCGAGACCTAAAAAATGGTGGGGTCGACACGTTTCATGCCTTGGTTTCCAGGAGGGTCAATTGGCATTTCATCAGGACCGGAAAATTACCTACCCTGTATAGTAAGGTATGAGGGCCCACCATTAGGTATTGGGTGCTAATTAAGTAAAAGACCCTGCACCTGCATCGATGCAGTGGGTTGATTCCACGCAAAGTTCATGAGAGAAATACCCCTTAGGTGAGGCAGAGGTCCGCGACCCAGCTGCGGAAAGAAGTGATCCCTGTGAGAACTTTTCCCTAGATCTACCCTCCTCTGCCAGCCTGTAGGCCTATAGTAAAGCCACCACATCCCCCTGATCATCTTTCTCTTTTGTTCTTCTATCTTTTGATTACTCCAGAGGTGTTTTAGTTAACAGATTTTTCATTCCTTTAGAAAAAAAATCAATGCCTACATTGTTGTTTTACTGGCACTAATGGGTAGCTCTGTTGTTATATGATAGTGTCTTTGAAGTACTCGCTGCTCTTCCAGGTTCCTGTTAGGCTGGCCCATGTCCACTTCTTTTTGATCCTGTATTATCCTTCATAGGATTTGGCTCCTGTGGCTTGGGGCTGGAGAATAAATGTGTCATGTATGCATTAGACATTATCCTACATGCATGGAAAATCTATAAAGTATGTTACAAAAAAAATAATGAACGTCTTGTGTCATATTTCCACCACTATCCCATGGATCATAGTGACATCCCTCTTTTCACAGTTACCCATCACTACTCCTGGCATTGAATGTTTAAAGCCTGGGGTGTTAGGCAGTTCAGAGGTATTTATTGTTTTGTCAGTAAGTAACCGCTGGCTGCAGCTGCTGTGCTCTATGCTGTAAGTAACCGCTGGCTGCAGCTGCTGTGCTCTGTGCTGTAAGTAACCGCTGGCTGCAGCTGTTGTGCTCTGTGCTGTAAGTAACCGCTGGCTGCAGCTGTTGTGCTATGTGCTGTAAGTAACCGCTGGCTGCAGCTGTTGTGCTCTGTGCTATAAGTAACCGCTGGCTGCTGCTGTTGTGCTTTTCTGCAGTAAGTAACCGCTGGCTGCTGCTGTTGTGCTCTGTGCTGTAAGTAACCGCTGGCTGCAGCTGTTGTGCTCTGTGCTGTAAGTAACCGCTGGCTGCAGCTGTTGTGCTCTGTGCTGTAAGTAACCGCTGGCTGCTGCTGTTGTGCTCTGTGGTGTAAGTAACCGCTGGCTGCTGCTGTTGTGCTCTGTGCTGTAAGTAACTGCTGGCTGCAGCTGTTGTGCTCTGTGCTGTAAGTAACCGCTGGCTGCAGCTGTTGTGCTCTGTGCTGTAAGTAACCGCTGGCTGCAGCTGTTGTGCTCTTTGCTGTAAGTAACCGCTGGCTGCAGCTGTTGTGTTCTGTGCTGTAAGTAACCGCTGGTTGCAGCTGTTGTGCTCTGTGCTGTAAGTAACCGCTGGCTGCTGCTGTTTTGCTCTGTGCTGTAAGTAACCGCTGGCTGCAGCTGTTGTGCTCTGTGCTGTAAGTAACCGCTGGCTGCTGCTGTTGTGCTCTGTGCTGTAACTAACCGCTGGCTGCAGCTGTTGTGCTCTACGCTGTAAGTAACCGCTGGCTGCAGCTGTTGTGCTCTGTGCTGTAAGTAACCGCTGGCTGCAGCTGTTGTGCTCTGTGCTGTAAGTAACCGCTGGCTGCAGCTGTTGTGCTCTGTGCTGTAAGTAACCGCTGGCTGCAGCTGCTGTGCTCTGTGCTGTAAGTAACCGCTGGCTGCTGCTGTTGTGCTCTGTGCTGCAAGTAACCGCTGGCTGCAGCTGTTGTGCTCTGTGCTGTAAGTAACCGCTGGCTGCAGCTGCTGTGCTCTGTGCTGTAAGTAACCGCTGGCTGCAGCTGCTGTGCTCTGTGCTCTGTGCTGTAAGTAACCGCTGGCTGCAGCTGTTGTGCTCTGTGCTGTAAGTAACTGCTGGCTGCAGCTGCTGTGCTCTGTGCTGTAAGTAACCGCTGGCTGCAGCTGTTGTGCTCTGTGCTGTAAGTAACCGCTGGCTGCAGCCGTTGTGCTCTGTGCTGTAAGCAACTGCTGGTTGCAGCTGTTGTGCTCTGTGCTGTAAGTAACCGCTGGCTGCAGCTGTTGTGCTCTGCTGTAAGTAACCGCTGGCTGCAGCTGCTGTGCTCTGTGCTGTAAGTAACCGCTGGCTGCAGCTGCTGTGCTCTGTGCTGTAAGTAACCGCTGGCTGCTGCTGTTGTGCTCTGTGCTGTAAGTAACCGCTGGCTGCAGCTGTTGTGCTCTGTGCTGTAAGTAACCGCTGGCTGCAGCTGCTGTGCTCTGTGCTGTAAGTAACCGCTGGCTGCAGCTGCTGTGCTCTGTGCTGTAAATAACCGCTGCTGCAGCTGTTGTGCTCTGTGCTGTAAGTAACCGCTGGCTGCTGCTGTTGTGCTCTGTGCTGTAAGTAACCGCTGGCTGCAGCTGTTGTGCTCCGTGCTGTGAGTAACCGCTGGCTGCAGCTGTTGTGCTCTGTGCTGTAAGTAACCGCTGGTTGCAGCTGTTGTGCTCTGTGCTGTAAGTAACCGCTGGCTGCTGCTGTTGTGCTCTGTGCTGTAAGTAACCGCTGGTTGCAGCTGTTGTGCTCTGTGCTGTAAGTAACCGCTGGCTGCAGCTGTTGTGCTCTGTGCTGTAAGTAACCGCTGGCTGCAGCGGTTGTGCTCTGTGCTGTAAGTAACCGCTGGCTGCAGCTGCTGTGCTCTGTGCTGTAAGTAACCGCTGGCTGCAGCTGCAGCTGCTCTGCTGTGCTCTGTGCTGTAAGTAACCGCTGGCTGCAGCTGTTGTGCTCTGTGCTGTAAGTAACCGCTGGCTGCAGCCGTTGTGCTCTGTGCTGTAAGTAACGCCGTTGTGCTCTGTGCTGTAATTAACCGCTGGTTGCAGCTGTTGTGCTCTGTGCTGTAAGTAACCGCTGGCTGCAGCTGTTGTGCTCTGTGCTGTAAGTAACCGCTGGCTGCAGCTGCTGTGCTCTGTGCTGTAAGTAACCGTTGGCTGCTGATGTTGTGCTCTGTGCTGTAAGTAACCGCTGGCTGCAGCTGTTGTGCTCTGTGCTGTAAGTAACCGCTGGCTGCAGCTGCTGTGCTCTGTGCTGTCAGTAACCGCCGGCTGCTGCTGTTGTGCTCTGTGCTGTAAGTAACCGCTGGCTGCAGCTGTTGTGCTCTGTGCTGTAAGTAACCGCTGGCTGCAGCTGCTGTGCTCTGTGCTGTAGGTAACCGCTGGCTGCAGCTGCTGTGCTCTGTGCTGTAAGTAACCGCTGGCTGCAGCTGTTGTGCTCTGTGCTGTAAGTAACCGCTGGCTGCAGCTGCTGTGCTCTGTCCTGTGAGTAACCGCTGGCTGCAGCTGCTGTGCTCTGTGCTGTGAGTAACCGCTGGCTGCAGCTGTTGTGCTCTGTGCTGTAAGTAACCGCTGGCTGCAGCTGTTGTGCTCTGTGCTGTAAGTAACCACTGGCTGCAGCTGCTGTGCTCTGTGCTGTAAGTAACCGTTGGCTGCTGCTGTTGTGCTCTGTGCTGTAAGTAACCGCTGGCTGCAGCTGTTGTGCTCTGTGCTGTAAGTAACCGCTGGCTGCAGCTGCTGTGCTCTGTGCTGTCAGTAACCGCCGGCTGCTGCTGTTGTGCTCTGTGCTGTAAGTAACCGCTGGCTGCAGCTGTTGTGCTCTGTGCTCTAAGTAACCGCTGGCTGCATCCGTTGTGCTCTGTGCTGTGAGTAACCGCTGGCTGCAGCTGCTGTGCTCTGTGCTGTGAGTAACCGCTGGCTGCAGCTGTTGTGCTCTGTGCTCTAAGTAACCGCTGGCTGCAGCTGTTGTGCTCTGTGCTGTAAGTAACCGCTGGCTGCAGCTGTTGTGCTCTGTGCTGTAAGTAACCGCTGGCTGCAGCTGTTGTGCTCTGTGCTGTAAGTAATCGCTGGCTGCAGCTGTTGTGCTCTGTGCTGTGCTCTGTGCTGTAAGTAACCGCTGGCTGCAGCTGTTGTGCTCTGTGCTGTAAGTAACTGCTGGCTGCAGCTGCTGTGCTCTGTGCTGTAAGTAATCGCTGGCTGCAGCCGTTGTGCTCTGTGCTGTAAGTAACTGCTGGTTGCAGCTGTTGTGCTCTGTGCTGTAAGTAACCGCTGGCTGCAGCTGTTGTGCTCTGTGCTGTAAGTAACCGCTGGCTGCAGCTGTTGTGCTCTGTGCTGTAAGTAACCGCTGGCTGCAGCTGTTGTGCTCTGTGCTGTAAGTAACCGCTGGCTGTAGCTGCTGTGCTCTGTGCTGTAAGTAACCGCTGGCTGCAGCTGCTGTGCTGTGCTCTGTGCTGTAAGTAACCGCTGGCTGCAGCTGTTGTGCTCTGTGCTGTAAATAACCGCTGGCTGCAGCTGTTGTGCTCTGTGCTGTAAGTAACCGCTGGCTGCTGCTGTTGTGCTCTGTGCTGTAAATAACCGCTGGCTGCAGCTGTTGTGCTCTGTGCTGTAAGTAACCGCTGGCTGCTGCTGTTGTGCTCTGTGCTGTAAGTAACCGCTGGCTGCAGCTGTTGTGCTCCGTGCTGTGAGTAACCGCTGGCTGCAGCTGTTGTGCTCTGTGCTGTATGTAATCGCTGGCTGCTGCTGTTGTGCTCTGTGCTGTAAGTAACCGCTGGCTGCAGCTGTTGTGCTCCGTGCTGTGAGTAACCGCTGGCTGCAGCTGTTGTGCTCTGTGCTGTAAGTAACCACTGGTTGCAGCTGTTGTGCTCTATGCTGTAGGCAACCGCTGGCTGCAGCTGTTGTGCACTGTGCTGTAAGTAACCGCTGGCTGCAGCTGCTGTGCTCTGTGCTGTAAGTAACCGCTGGATGCAGCTGCTGTGCTGTGCTCTGTGCTGTAAGTAACCGCTGGCTGCAGCTGTTGTGCTCTGTGCTGTAAGTAACCGCTGGCTGCAGCCGTTGTGGTCTGTGCTGTAAGTAACTCCGTTGTGCTCTGTGCTGTAAGTAACCGCTGGTTGCAGCTGTTGTGCTCTGTGCTGTAAGCAACCGCTGGCTGCAGCTGTTGTGCTCTGTGCTGTAAGTAACTGCTGGCTGCAGCTGTTGTGCTCTGTGCTGTAAGTAACCGCTGGCTGCAGCTGCTGTGCTCTGTGCTGTAAGTAACCGCTGGCTGCTGCTGTTGTGCTCTGTGCTGTAAGTAACCGCTGGCTGCAGCTGTTGTGCTTTGTGCTGTAAGCAACCGCTGGCTGCAGCTGCTGTGCTCTGTGCTGTCAGTAACCGCCGGCTGATGCTGTTGTGCTCTGTGGTGTAAGTAACCGCTGGCTGCAGCTGTTGTGCTCTGTGCTGTAAGTAACCGCTGGCTGCAGCTGCTGTGCTTTGTGCTGTAAGTAACCGCTGGCTGCAGCTGCTGTGCTCTGTGCTGTAAGTAACCGCTGGCTGCAGCTGTTGTGCTCTGTGCTGTAAGTAACCGCTGGCTGCAGCTGTGGTGCTCTGTGCTGTAAGTAACCGCTGGCTGCAGCTGCTGTGCTCTGTGCTGTAAGTAACCGCTGGCTGCAGCTGCTGTGCTCTGTGCTGTGCTCTGTGCTGTAAGTAACCGCTGGCTGCAGCTGTTGTGCTCTGTGCTGTAAGTAACCGCTGGCTGCAGCTGTTGTGCTCTGTGCTGTAAGTAACCGCTGGCTGCAGCTGCTGTGCTCTGTGCTGTAAGTAACTGCTGGCTGCAGCTGCTGTGCTCTGTGCTGTAAGTAACCGCTGGCTGCAGCTGCTGTGCTCTGTGCTGTAAGTAACCGCTGGCTGCAGCTGCTGTGCTCTGTGCTGTAAGTAACCGCTGGCTGCAGCTGTTGTGCTCTGTGGTGTAAGTAACAGCTGGCTGCTGCTGTTGTGCTCTGTGCTGTAGGTAACCGCTGGCTGCAGCTGTTGTGCTCTGTGGTGTAAGTAACAGCTGGCTGCTGCTGTTGTGCTCTGTGCTGTAACTAACTGCTGGCTGCTGCTGTTGTGCTCTGTGCAGTAAGTAACCGATGGCTGCAGCTGCTGTGCTCTGTGCTCTGTGCTGTAAGTAACCGCTGGCTGCAGCTGTTGTGCTCTGTGCTGTAAGTAACCGCTGGCTGCAGCTGTTGTGCTCTGTGCTGTAAGTAACTGCTGGCTGCTGCTGCTGTGCTCTGTGCTGTAAGTAACCGCTGGCTGCAGCTGTTGTGCTCTGTGCTGTAAGTAACCGCTGGCTGCAGCTGTTGTGCTCTGTGCTGTAAGTAACCGCTAGCTGCTGCTGCTGTGCTCTGTGCTGTAAGTAATCGCTGGCTGCAGCTGTTGTGCTCTGAGCTGTAAGTAACCACTGGCTGCAGCTGTTGTGCTCTGTGCTGTAAGTAACCGCTGGCTGCAGCTGCTGTGCTCTGTGCTGTAAGTAACCGCTGGCTGCAGCTGTTGTGCTCTGTGTTGTAAGTAACCACTGGCTGCAGCTGCTGTGCTCTGAGCTGTAAGTAACCACTGGCTGCAGCTGTTGTGCTCTGTGCTGTAAGTAACCGCTGGCTGCAGCTGTTGTGCTCTGTGCTGTAAGTAACCGCTGGCTGCAGCTGTTGTGCTCTGTGTTGTAAGTAATGCTGGCTGCAGCTGTTGTGCTCTGTGCTGTAAGTAACCGCTGGCTGCAGCTGTTGTGCTCTGTGCTGTAAGTAACCGCTGGCTGCAACTGCTGTGCTCTGTGCTGTAAGTAACCGCTGGCTGCAGCTGTTGTGCTCTGTGCTGTAAGTAACCGCTGGCTGCAGCTCTTGTGCTCTGTGTTGTAAGTAACCGCTGTCTGCTGCTGCTGTGCTCTGTGCTGTAAGTAACCGATGGCTGCAGCTGCTGTGCTCGCTGCTGTAAGTAACCGCTGGCTGCAGCTGTTGTGCTCTGTGTTGTAAGTAACACTGGCTGCAGCTGTTGTGCTCTGTGCTGTAAGTAACCGCTGGCTGCAGCTGCTGTGCTCTGTGCTGTAAGTAACCGCTGGCTGCAGCTGTTATGCTCTGTGTTGTAAGTAACCGCTGTCTGCTGCTGCTGTGCTCTGTGCTGTAAGTAACCGCTGGCTGCAGCTGCTGTGCTCTGTGCTGTAAGTAACCGCTGGCTGCAGCCGTTGTGCTCTGTGCTGTAAGTAACTGCTGGTTGCAGCTGTTGTGCTCTGTGCTGTAAGTAACCGCTGGCTGCAGCTGTTGTGCTCTGTGCTGTAAGTAACCGCTGGCTGCAGCTGTTGTGCTCTGTGCTGTAAGTAACCGCTGGCTGCAGCTGTTGTGCTCTGTGCTGTAAGTAACCGCTGGCTGTAGCTGCTGTGCTCTGTGCTGTAAGTAACCGCTGGCTGCAGCTGCTGTGCTGTGCTCTGTGCTGTAAGTAACCGCTGGCTGCAGCTGTTGTGCTCTGTGCTGTAAATAACCGCTGGCTGCAGCTGTTGTGCTCTGTGCTGTAAGTAACCGCTGGCTGCTGCTGTTGTGCTCTGTGCTGTAAATAACCGCTGGCTGCAGCTGTTGTGCTCTGTGCTGTAAGTAACCGCTGGCTGCTGCTGTTGTGCTCTGTGCTGTAAGTAACCGCTGGCTGCAGCTGTTGTGCTCCGTGCTGTGAGTAACCGCTGGCTGCAGCTGTTGTGCTCTGTGCTGTATGTAATCGCTGGCTGCTGCTGTTGTGCTCTGTGCTGTAAGTAACCGCTGGCTGCAGCTGTTGTGCTCCGTGCTGTGAGTAACCGCTGGCTGCAGCTGTTGTGCTCTGTGCTGTAAGTAACCACTGGTTGCAGCTGTTGTGCTCTATGCTGTAAGTAACCGCTGGCTGCAGCTGTTGTGCACTGTGCTGTAAGTAACCGCTGGCTGCAGCTGCTGTGCTCTGTGCTGTAAGTAACCGCTGGATGCAGCTGCTGTGCTGTGCTCTGTGCTGTAAGTAACCGCTGGCTGCAGCTGTTGTGCTCTGTGCTGTAAGTAACCGCTGGCTGCAGCCGTTGTGGTCTGTGCTGTAAGTAACTCCGTTGTGCTCTGTGCTGTAAGTAACCGCTGGTTGCAGCTGTTGTGCTCTGTGCTGTAAGTAACCGCTGGCTGCAGCTGTTGTGCTCTGTGCTGTAAGTAACTGCTGGCTGCAGCTGTTGTGCTCTGTGCTGTAAGTAACCGCTGGCTGCAGCTGCTGTGCTCTGTGCTGTAAGTAACCGCTGGCTGCTGCTGTTGTGCTCTGTGCTGTAAGTAACCGCTGGCTGCAGCTGTTGTGCTTTGTGCTGTAAGTAACCGCTGGCTGCAGCTGCTGTGCTCTGTGCTGTCAGTAACCGCCGGCTGATGCTGTTGTGCTCTGTGGTGTAAGTAACCGCTGGCTGCAGCTGTTGTGCTCTGTGCTGTAAGTAACCGCTGGCTGCAGCTGCTGTGCTTTGTGCTGTAAGTAAGCGCTGGCTGCAGCTGCTGTGCTCTGTGCTGTAAGTAACCGCTGGCTGCAGCTGTTGTGCTCTGTGCTGTAAGTAACCGCTGGCTGCAGCTGTTGTGCTCTGTGCTGTAAGTAACCGCTGGCTGCAGCTGCTGTGCTCTGTGCTGTAAGTAACCGCTGGCTGCAGCTGCTGTGCTCTGTGCTGTGCTCTGTGCTGTAAGTAACCGCTGGCTGCAGCTGTTGTGCTCTGTGCTGTAAGTAACCGCTGGCTGCAGCTGTTGTGCTCTGTGCTGTAAGTAACCGCTGGCTGCAGCTGCTGTGCTCTGTGCTGTAAGTAACTGCTGGCTGCAGCTGCTGTGCTCTGTGCTCTGTGCTGTAAGTAACCGCTGGCTGCAGCTGCTGTGCTCTGTGCTGTAAGTAACCGCTGGCTGCAGCTGCTGTGCTCTGTGCTGTAAGTAACCGCTGGCTGCAGCTGTTGTGCTCTGTGGTGTAAGTAACAGCTGGCTGCTGCTGTTGTGCTCTGTGCTGTAAGTAACCGCTGGCTGCAGCTGTTGTGCTCTGTGGTGTAAGTAACAGCTGGCTGCTGCTGTTGTGCTCTGTGCTGTAACTAACTGCTGGCTGCTGCTGTTGTGCTCTGTGCAGTAAGTAACCGATGGCTGCAGCTGCTGTGCTCTGTGCTCTGTGCTGTAAGTAACCGCTGGCTGCAGCTGTTGTGCTCTGTGCTGTAAGTAACCGCTGGCTGCAGCTGTTGTGCTCTGTGCTGTAAGTAACTGCTGGCTGCTGCTGCTGTGCTCTGTGCTGTAAGTAACCGCTGGCTGCAGCTGTTGTGCTCTGTGCTGTAAGTAACCGCTGGCTTCAGCTGTTGTGCTCTGTGCTGTAAGTAACCGCTAGCTGCTGCTGCTGTGCTCTGTGCTGTAAGTAATCGCTGGCTGCAGCTGTTGTGCTCTGAGCTGTAAGTAACCACTGGCTGCAGCTGTTGTGCTCTGTGCTGTAAGTAACCGCTGGCTGCAGCTGCTGTGCTCTGTGCTGTAAGTAACCGCTGGCTGCAGCTGTTGTGCTCTGTGTTGTAAGTAACCACTGGCTGCAGCTGCTGTGCTCTGAGCTGTAGGTAACCACTGGCTGCAGCTGTTGTGCTCTGTGCTGTAAGCAACCGCTGGCTGCAGCTGTTGTGCTCTGTGCTGTAAGTAACCGCTGGCTGCAGCTGTTGTGCTCTGTGTTGTAAGTAATGCTGGCTGCAGCTGTTGTGCTCTGTGCTGTAAGTAACCGCTGGCTGCAACTGCTGTGCTCTGTGCTGTAAGTAACCGCTGGCTGCAGCTGTTGTGCTCTGTGCTGTAAGTAACCGCTGGCTGCAGCTCTTGTGCTCTGTGTTGTAAGTAACCGCTGTCTGCTGCTGCTGTGCTCTGTGCTGTAAGTAACCGATGGCTGCAGCTGCTGTGCTCGCTGCTGTAAGTAACCGCTGGCTGCAGCTGTTGTGCTCTGTGTTGTAAGTAACACTGGCTGCAGCTGTTGTGCTCTGTGCTGTAAGTAACCGCTGGCTGCAGCTGCTGTGCTCTGTGCTGTAAGTAACCGCTGGCTGCAGCTGTTATGCTCTGTGTTGTAAGTAACCGCTGTCTGCTGCTGCTGTGCTCTGTGCTGTAAGTAACCGCTGGCTGCAGCTGCTGTGCTCTGTGCTGTAAGTAACCGCTGGCTGCAGCTGTTGTGCTCTGTGTTGTAAGTAACGCTGGCTGCAGCTGTTGTGCTCTGTGCTGTAAGTAACCGCTGGCTGCAGCTGCTGTGCTCTGTGCTGTAAGTAACCGCTGGCTGCTGCTGTTGTGCTCTGTGCTGTAAGTAACCGCTGGCTGCAGCTGTTGTGGTCTTTGCTGTAAGTAACCACTGGCTGCAGCTGTTGTGTTCTGTGCTGTAAGTAACCGCTGGTTGCAGCTGTTGTGCTCTGTGCTGTAAGTAACCGCTGGCTGCAGCTGCTGTGCTCTGTGCTGTGCTCTGTGCTGTAAGTAACCGCTGGCTGCAGCTGCTGTGCTCTGTGCTGTAAGTAACCGCTGGCTGCAGCTGCTGTGCTCTGTGCTGTGCTCTGTGCTGTAAGTAACCGCTGTCTGCTGCTGTTGTGCTCTGTGGTGTAAGTAACCGCTGGCTGCTGTGCTCTGTGCTGTAAGTAACCGCTGGCTGCAGCTGTTGTGCTCTGTGCTGTAAGTAACCGCTGGCTGCAGCTGTTACCACCACCGCTGTGTGCGTCACCAGAGGCCAAGGGCTGGTTGCAGCTTCCTATTGGCTGCCTGCCCTGATCCTGCAGTTATCACATTGTCCTCCCGAGAACATCTTGTTTACAAACGAGCATGGGGCCAGGAGATAATGTGCGGATGATGGGAAACATGAACCCCTTCTCCCGACTGTGCCCAAGCTTTAGTCTCCGAGTAGGCACTGCCAGGGCAGAGCGAAGGCAGCGGCCTTGGTGGGCTTGGGCAACCAGCGGTCTTACTCCAATGTTGTGGCTCGAGGGCAGTCTTGGCACCCAGGCAGAAGGTTGCACAGTTTTATAGGTGAACCTTTTCAGCTTCTTTCTTTCAGAGGCCGGCTTTGGCACTTTTAATCCATTCATATATAGTCTTGGGGTTAATTGGTAATTCAAAAATATATATGGTTTAATGCATTTCTGAAATGTATTCCCACCCTTTGTGCGGTCCGGAAGCATTTTCGAAGCCTAGAGGCCCTTTTACAGCTGTAAGATTTTCGTTGACGGCGTCAAAGTTGTGTATTTGATATTGAATTTGTTTGTGTTTCATATTCTTTAGCTATGAATGATACTGAATAGTGCATCATTGGAGAGACTCATGTGTGTAGTAAAGCTGGGGCCAGGTATAGATCAGTGTAACTATTATGATTCGGTCATTGACCTGTGTGGAGCATTAAGTGCTTTGCTGTATGTGCCAAAAACACTGCTGCTTGCCCTGTTCATTTTTTGCCCAAAGTACTTCGTATTTGCAAAGGTTATGTACGCAGTGCTGTACAGTCCCCCATTACTGTTTACGCCAGTGTCCAAGTACGGCCTTCGGAACACCTTAAACAAGCATTTGCAATGCAATAGGTCTCGCATTTACGCAAGTTTAAGCTATTGGCATTGTAAATGACAATGCCTTTTATTTATGTTTTAAAAACGAAAAAAAAATAAAAGGCATTGTCATTTGCAATGTCAATAGCTCAAACTCACGTAAATGCGACACCTATTGCATGCAAATGCTTTAAGCAGCACACATAGAAGGAGGAAATCGCCTTCATTGATTGAAGGTGTCCTTTCCTGCACAAAAACAATCATTCCTACAGTGCAGACACTCTTACACCTTGGTGCAAGGCCGCCTGCATTGTGCATGGCAGCCAATTGTGCGCCAGCGCTAGTGAAGAGGACAGATATGTGCCGAATGTCATAGATACGGCACATTCCTGCCCTTTTCTTTTGACATAGGTCAGCGCAGCAAGAAGGCTTGCGGCGCTGCCCTACACCAAAAGCTTGTAAATGAGGCCCTGAATCTCTGACCTACAAGCTGCAGGGTTCGGGTAACAGCGTAGCAGGTAGAGGGGATGATAAATTGTGTAAAAAAAGTAAACAAAACAACCATACTTGGGGGCTTATTTTGAACAGGTCTGTGCCTCCGGAGCGTCACTTTTGTGACGCTCCGTTGGTGCAGACCTCTCAATCATATCTATGAGGCGACGCAAAGCCACTTTGCGTGGCTCTGCATGGCCTCATAGATATGGACTAATGCAAGGCAACTGCTGTGCTGCCTTACTCTGCGTCAAGAGGGCGTTCCATGGGCGTTGCGTGGGTGTTCCCACGTAACACCCATGGCATTTGACACATTCCCAGATTTACAACGTTCTGTAATGGGTAGGAGAACAGGAATGTGCCGTATCTCATAGATACGATACCAAAGGGGATGATGGACGGAGCGTTTGAGCTAATCAAACACTCACCCCCAGTCAACTGATCTGGATTTAATCCATCATCATTCTTTAGCTCACTCCACCACCCCAGTTCAGACATGGCCATATGCAAATCAGTCTGACCCTGTGCCTCATGGGAACAGTCCAGCCCGAACTGCCAAGCCATGTCTTCCCTGGACCGGATACAAGCATCCTGGGACCGGTTTCTGGCTATTTAGCCGCCATCAGCCAGGCTAGCTTGAATCCAGTGGCAAAGTGAGCAAGGGACCCACGTCTGGGCATACCCTGCCAACTTAGGGCGAACAAAGCGATACCAAAGGGGATGATGGACGGAGCGTTTGAGCTAATCAAACACTCACCCCCAGTCAACTGATCTGGGTTTAATCCATCATCATTCTTTAGCTCACTCCACCACCCCAGTTCAGACATGGCCATATGCAAATCAGTCTGACCCTGTGCCTCATGGGAACAGTCCAGCCCGAACTGCCAAGCCATGTCTTCCCTGGACCGGATACAAGCATCCTGGGACCGGTTTCTGGCTATTTAGCCGTCATCAGCCAGGCTAGTTTGAATCCAGTGGCAAAGTGAGCAAGGGACCCATGTCTGGGCATACCCTGCCAACTTAGGGCGAACAAAGCGATACCAAAGTCCTAGGTCCTAGGATGCTTGTTTCCAGTCCAGGGAGGACCTGGCTTGGCAGTTCGGGCTGGACTGTTCCCATGAGGCACAGGGTCAAGACTGATTTGCATATGGCTGGGTTCAAACTGGAATGGCATGGTGAGCAAAAAAACGATGGATTTAGGCCCAGATCTCTGTACTGGGGTGAATGTATGACATTGTTCTGCATTCTGTCCATCAACTGTTGTTTTTGCATTTGTCAGCCCGAGTGGGACGGGTATGCCCAGACGTGGGTCCCGTGCTCTCCATGCCACTGGAATCAAGCTATCCTGGCTGAAGAGGGTGAAACCCCGAAACCGGTCCTAGGATGCTTGTTTCCAGTCCAGGGAGGACCTGGCTTGGCAGTTCGGGCTGGACTGTTCCCATGAGGCACAGGGTCAAGACTGATTTGCATATGGCTGGGTTCAAACTGGAATGGCATGGTGAGCAAAAAAACGATGGATTTAGGCCCAGATCTCTGTACTGGGGTGAATGTATGACATTGTTCTGCATTCTGTCCATCAACTGTTGTTTTTGCATTTGTCACCCCGAGTGGGACGGGTATGCCCAGACGTGGGTCCCGTGCTCTCCATGCCACTGGAATCAAGCTATCCTGGCTGAAGAGGGGTAAAACCCCGAAACCGGTCCTAGGATGCTTGTTTCCAGTCCAGGGAGGACCTGGCTTGGCAGTTCGGGCTGGACTGTTCCCATGAGGCACAGGGTCAAGACTGATTTGCATATGGCTGGGTTCAAACTGGAATGGCATGGTGAGCAAAAAACGATGGATTTAGGCCCAGATCTCTGTACTGGGGTGAATGTATGACATTGTTCTGCATTCTGTCCATCAACTGTTGTTTTTGCATTTGTCACCCCGAGTGGGACGGGTATGCCCAGACGTGGGACCCGTGTTCTCCATGCCACTGGAATCAAGCTATCCTGGCTGAAGAGGGGTGAAACCCCGAAACCGGTCCTAGGATGCTTGTTTCCAGTCCAGGGAGGACCTGGCTTGGCAGTTCGGGCTGGACTGTTCCCATGAGGCACAGGGTCAAGACTGATTTGCATATGGCTGGGTTCAAACTGGAATGGCATGGTGAGCAAAAAACGATGGATTTAGGCCCAGATCTCTGTACTGGGGTGAATGTATGACATTGTTCTGCATTCTGTCCATCAACTGTTGTTTTTGCATTTGTCACCCCGAGTGGGACGGGTATGCCCAGACGTGGGTCCCGTGCTCTCCATGCCACAGGAATCAAGATATCCTGGCTGAAGAGGGGTGAAACCCCGAAACCGGTCCTAAGATGCTTGTTTCCAGTCCAGGGAGGACCTGGCTTGGCAGTTCGGGCTGGACTGTTCCCATGAGGCACAGGGTCAAGACTGATTTGCATATGGCTGGGTTCAAACTGGAATGGCATGGTGAGCAAAAACGATGGATTTAGGCCCAGATCTCTGTACTGGGGTGAATGTATGACATTGTTCTGCATTCTGTCCATCAACTGTTGTTTTTGCATTAGTCACCCCGAGTGGGACGGGTATGCCCAGACGTGGGTCCCATGCTCTCCATGCCACTGGAATCAAGCTATCCTGGCTGAAGAGGGGTGAAACCCCGAAACCGGTCCTAGGATGCTTGTTTCCAGTCCAGGGAGGACCTGGCTTGGCAGTTCGGGCTGGACTGTTCCCATGAGGCACAGGGTCAAGACTGATTTGCATATGGCTGGGTTCAAACTGGAATGGCATGGTGAGCAAAAACGATGTATTTAGGCCCAGATCTCTGTACTGGGGTGAATGTATGACATTGTTCTGCATTCTGTCCATCAACTGTTGTTTTTGCATTTGTCACCCCGAGTGGGACGGGTATGCCCAGACGTGGGTCCTGTGCTCTCCATGCCACTGGAATCAAGCTATCCTGGCTGAAGAGGGGTGAAACCCCGAAACCGGTCCTAGGATGCTTGTTTCCAGTCCAGGGAGGACCTGGCTTGGCAGTTCGGGCTGGACTGTTCCCATGAGGCACAGGGTCAAGACTGATTTGCATATGGCTGGGTTCAAACTGGAATGGCATGGTGAGCAAAAAACGATGGATTTAGGCCCAGATCTCTGTACAGGGGTGAATGTATGACATTGTTCTTCATTCTGTCCATCAACTGTTGTTTTTGCATTTGTCACCCCGAGTGGGACGGGTATGCCCAGACGGGGGCCCCGTGCTCTCCATGCCACTGGAATCAAGCTATCCTGGCTGAAGAGGGGTGAAACCCTGAAACCGGTCCTAGGATGCTTGTTTCCAGTCCAGGGAGGACCTGGCTTGGCAGTTCGGGCTGGACTGTTCCCATGAGGCACAGGGTCAAGACTGATTTGCATATGGCTGGGTTCAAACTGGAATGGCATGGTGAGCAAAAAACGATGGATTTAGGCCCAGATCTCTGTACTGGGGTGAATGTATGACATTGTTCTGCATTCTGTCCATCAACTGTTGTTTTTGCATTTGTCAGCCCGAGTGGGACGGGTATGCCCAGACGTGGGTCCCGTGCTCTCCATGCCACTGGAATCAAGCTATCCTGGCTGAAGAGGGGTGAAACCCCGAAACCGGTCCTAGGATGCTTGTTTCCAGTCCAGGGAGGACCTGGCTTGGCAGTTCGGGCTGGACTGTTCCCATGAGGCACAGGGTCAAGACTGATTTGCATATGGCTGGGTTCAAACTGGAATGGCATGGTGAGCAAAAACGATGGATTTAGGCCCAGATCTCTGTACTGGGGTGAATGTATGACATTGTTCTGCATTCTGTCCATCAACTGTTGTTTTTGCATTTGTCACCCCGAGTGGGACGGGTATGCCCAGACGTGGGTCCCGTGCTCTCCATGCCACTGGAATCAAGCTATCCTGGCTGAAGAGGGTGAAACCCCGAAACCGGTCCTAGGATGCTTGTTTCCAGTCCAGGGAGGACCTGGCTTGGCAGTTCGGGCTGGACTGTTCCCATGAGGCACAGGGTCAAGACTAATTTGCATATGGCTGGGTTCAAACTGGAATGGCATGGTGAGCAAAAACGATGGATTTAGGCCCAGATCTCTGTACTGGGGTGAATGTATGACATTGTTCTGCATTCTGTCCATCAACTGTTGTTTTTGCATTTGTCACCCCGAGTGGGACGGGTATGCCCAGACGTGGGTCCCGTGCTCTCCATGCCACTGGAATCAAGCTATCCTGGCTGAAGAGGGGTGAAACCCCGAAACCGGTCCTAGGATGCTTGTTTCCAGTCCAGGGAGGACCTGTCTTGGCAGTTCGGGCTGGACTGTTCCCATGAGGCACAGGGTCAAGACTGATTTGCATATGGCTGGGTTCAAACTGGAATGGCATGGTGAGCAAAAACGATGGATTTAGGCCCAGATCTCTGTACTGGGGTGAATGTATGACAATGTTCTGCATTCTGTCCATCAACTGTTGTTTTTGCATTTGTCACCCCGAGTGGCACGGGTATGCCCAGACGTGGGTCCCGTGCTTTCCATGCCACTGGAATCAAGCTATCCTGGATGAAGAGGGGTGAAACCCCGAAACCGGTCCTAGGATGCTTGTTTCCAGTCCAGGGAGGACCTGGCTTGGCAGTTCGGGCTGGACTGTTCCCATGAGGCACAGGGTCAAGACTGATTTGCATATGGCTGGGTTCAAACTGGAATGGCATGGTGAGCAAAAAACGATGGATTTAGGCCCAGATCTCTGTACTGGGGTGAATGTATGACATTGTTCTGCATTCTGTCCATCAACTGTTGTTTTTGCATTTGTCACCCCGAGTGGGACGGGTATGCCCAGACGTGGGTCCCGTGCTCTCCATGCCACTGGAATCAAGCTATCCTGGCTGAAGAGGGTGAAACCCCGAAACCGGTCCTAGGATGCTTGTTTCCAGTCCAGGGAGGACCTGGCTTGGCAGTTCGGGCTGGACTGTTCCCATGAGGCACAGGGTCAAGACTGATTTGCATATGGCTGGGTTCAAACTGGAATGGCATGGTGAGCAAAAAACGATGGATTTAGGCCCAGATCTCTGTACTGGGGTGAATGTATGACATTGTTCTGCATTCTGTCCATCAACTGTTGTTTTTGCATTTGTCACCCCGAGTGGGACGGGTATGCCCAGACGTGGGTCCCGTGCTCTCCATGCCACTGGAATCAAGCTATCCTGGCTGAAGAGGGGTGAAACCCCGAAACCGGTCCTAGGATGCTTGTTTCCAGTCCAGGGAGGACCTGGCTTGGCAGTTCGGGCTGGACTGTTCCCATGAGGCACAGGGTCAAGACTGATTTGCATATGGCTGGGTTCAAACTGGAATGGCATGGTGAGCAAAAACGATGGATTTAGGCCCAGATCTCTGTACTGGGGTGAATGTATGACATTGTTCTGCATTCTGTCCATCAACTGTTGTTTTTGCATGTATCTCATAGATACGGCGCATTCCATCCCCTTTTCTTTTGATGTAGGGCAGTGCAGCAAGAAGTCTTGTGGCGCTGCCCTACATCAAAACCTTGTTAATGAGTCCCTGCATCTCCCGACTAACAGTTCTTTGGCCCATGCAGTGTCTGTTAATTGACTCGGCCCAGTGGGGCCCCGGTCCACCAGATGGATTTTCTCACAGGATGAACTAAATTGTTCCCTCATACAAAGGGAGCCTAAGCCAACATTTAAGGTGAGCCCCTAACCAATCATGCCAAGGCTAGCCCAAAAGAGGAATCCCCCGGTGCAGTCCGTTGGTTGGACAGCAAGCTGGGCAATAGCTTGGTCCCCTGGCACAAGCACTAACTCTCTCCCATCCCCGGTGCAGTGCTATAGAATATCTGTGAATGGCTACGGACAATCGCTGCTGTCTTTATCCTGAAAACTGCAATACACACATCTCTTGTTTGGGGAAAGATTTAAAGCCAAATCAGTCCAGAATTCACTTGACGTTTAATGCTTGATGCCAAGGTGTCTACCTACTTTGCGGCCAACCACAAATCTACCCACCTCCCGGATGGTTAAATGATTGTCTGAGCCCCCTACCATGTAATGTAGATTTCCTCTGTTTCCATAAAGTGTGGCACCAGAAAAGTCAACAAAGACTTCATAACCTTATATACTTTGCCCTAGAGACAACCATTGCATTATGGCTACAGCTACCACATCTCAATCTCAACCCAGCACTATCTGGACTCAGTGTGTTAGGATGTGAAGATGCAGCTCTCAGCATCAGCCTAGGATAAAACCTGTGGGGGTAGTGGGGGGCAGCTGAGGCATTTTACCCTAGAGTTGCATGATTAGTGGCAAAATGCCATTGCAACAGAAGTTAGCAAATACAAGCCCTCTGTAAATGTATATAAAAGTCAATAGTGAATTGCTCGAGGAACAATCACATTGCCGAATTAAACGCACAGAAAGTCACAGGAGATATTTCCTCCTGGTCCATTATGCAACTGTAGTGTAGCATATGCACTAGACATTTACCAGAGTTAGCACTTACTAATTAACCAGTAGAAAGTACGGCAGTTGGGTAGACATTTTGTGTAAAACTGGACTCTTGTTGGATAAAGGGGCAGGTGAGGTTCTGTTCTGGCCCAGTCATTCACACAGCTACTGACACACCCACACAGACACTCAAATACCCACTCACACACCCATTCAGCCACTCTCACATCCACTCCCAGACTCACACAGCCACTCACACACCCATACAGTCACTCACACACCCACAAAACCACTCACATAGCCACTCATAGACTCATATAGCTACTCCCAAACCTACTCACACCCACATAACCACTCACACGTCCACTCACAGACCCATACAGCCACTCACACACCCTCTCACACACCCATACAGCCACTCACACACCTATTTACAGATCCATACAGCCTCTCACACACCCACTCATATACCCATACGGCCACTCACACGCCCACTCACAGACCCATACATCCACTTACAAACCCACTCGCACACCCACACAGCTACTCACACACCCAATCACGCACCCTCAAAACTACTCATATACCCACTCATACACCCATACAGCCACTCATACTCCCACTCACAGACCCATACAGCTACTGACACACCTAGTCACTGACCCATACAGCTACTCACACACCCACTCACAGACCCATACAGCCACTCACACACCCAGTCACAGACTCAAACAGCTACTCACACACCCAGTCACTGACCCATAGTCACTCACACACCCACTCACTGACCTATACAGCCACTCATACCCACTCACACACCCACAAAACTACTTATACACTCACTAACAGACCCATACAGCCACTCACACACCTACTCACTGACTTATACAGCCACTCACACACCCACTCTCAAAGGTTACAGATTACAGGTAAGAAACCAAATTTAAAAAACCTTTGAAATTAAAAAAAAAAAAAAAAGGTTACAGGGACGTTATAGTTAGGAAATAACATTAAAAAAATGTGGAAGATACCACCGGCCTTCCGCTGCCCGCAGAGCCAGGGACTTCGAGAGACAGAGGCCTGACGCTGCACTACGCCCGGGGAGCCTGGAGGAGCAACAACGAGGTCTGCTGGGGCCGTGGAATTTGCACCAGAGTCTGGTGGAGTGTCACGGCCTCAGAGACGGCCCTGGGGCGACGGGGCCCGCATCAGCGTGCCGGGTGCCCCGCGTGTGGCCACTGGCACCCACAGCACCGAGCGGACTGGGAGACGGCACAGGAGTCGCCGGGACAGGTGGCGGCCGCAGGCCTAGAGTGCCATCCTGCCATCTTGTCCGGCTGTGCATGGGGGTGAGCGGGCCTGAGCAGCCACCGCACCTCTACACCGGCGACGAGGCTGCACCCTCGCCCCAGCAGTAGTGGGGTGAACGAAGAGGGGGCGAGTAGCGAGAACTGGCCTATCCCGCGCGCTGCCTGAGAGGCAGCCTAGGCCCAGTTATCTGCCCTTCTGGGCGAACGGCGAGTCAGACCCCACACGCGGAAGCAGCATAGGCCCGGCCGCGGACAGAGGCGAGTGTGGGACTGCTTGACGCTTGATTGCAAGGAGCGGATCGGCCTGTGTACAGTAACAGGACCTCTGGGCGGGGCCTGGAGATCCCCGATACACATGCAAGAACTGCGCAGACCCGGTACATGGTAGGGAGCGATACACTTCGGCCTCCGGAGCACGCAACAGCGACGGCCTGGTGTTCGGTGTTGTTGCCACCCCCGGAGGGACGACCCGTGAGGGGAACACGGGGAATCACGGGGGTCTCGAGCGTGGCTGCCGCTAGAGGCAGTCACCGAGGGTGGGACCCGGTGCCCTGCGGAGGCGGCCCGGCTAGGCCTGGGTGCGGCTTGTGGGTGTACGGTGGTCCCCCGCTCGATTCCCTGTTTAGCCCACCCCCTCAAGACGAGCATAGCCTTCCACACCTGAGTCCAGCGCCATAGATGGACTAGCTCTGGTCACCGGTCACTCGCTCCCCAGAGGCGGCCCTGTCTGGAGGAGTGTTGCGGCCCCGGAGACTAGCTCTGGTCACCGGACAAGCAGAAGACAGCAGGAAACACCGCCTCACCAGGCGAGGCAGAGCAGGACCACTGGGAAGCGACCGAGAGAGCGTCCCCAGGAGTGGAAGCAACACAGGTGTCCCAGCCTTCAGCAGGTCGATATACTTGTGAAGCACACAGGTGGCGGGAAGCGCTGAGATCACGAGGCGTGAACTCACTTGGTCGCGAGCCTACTGGCTACAACAAGCCACTATGCCCGTGGCAGAGCTCACTGCCGGAGGTCACTGAACAGGCTGGACCGGGCTCTTTACCACCCCTGTCCCATTGCCCCTCGTGGTGCTGTGACTCCCACAGACTGGGCTGGTCCTTTCTGAACCTCGGGGGACAGACCGGGCTGGTCCTTTCTGAACCTCGGGGGGGCGAGCGCAGGGAGTGAGACAGGAGACGGAGAGGCCTCTCTGCGCACACCCGGACCAGTTTGGAGGTGTATTGGGGAGTCTGACGGCTTTGGCTTACCTGCTAATCACCAGCACTACACACAGGCTATGACCTCTACCCGAGGAAAGAAGGATAAGACCCTTGAGGAGCTCTTTGCGCATCCCCAGGGGGGAACCACCATGGATCACCCATCCCTGGGTGACTCCTCCACGCCGCAGGCGGAAGACACCAAGGAGGAACCGGTGACGCGGGCCTTCCTCGAATCACTGTTCACGACGCTTCGTGAAGACCTACAGATGGTCATGCGGGACCTCACCTCCGAAATCAAGGACATCTGAAGAGATGTAGATGATATTGGCAAGCGGGTAGCCGCACTAGAAGATAAGGGCGACAACAGGGACACGGAATTAACGTCCCTTCAGCAGGAGGTCATCCGCATTCACGAGCAACAGGTGGATCTACAAACACACCTCGAGGACTTAGAGAACCGCTCCTGCAGGCACAACATCAGGATCAGAGGGGTGCCAACCAATGAAGAAGCCAGTGAAGTATTCAGCTATGTCAGAGAGCTTTTTAATCACATCCTGGGCAACCCACCCAACACAGACCTTAAGATAGACAGAGCGCACAGGGTGGGCCTCCCCGGGTCAGATAAAGCTCCGCCTGCGGACATCCTGGTCTACGTCCAGGATTTTCATACAAAAGAGGATATACTTCGCAAGGCCAGATCCATGCATCCAATCACCTTCCGAGACCAGACCCCGATCTTGTATCAGGACCTGGCGGCGCTCACCTTGCAGAAACGCAGTGTCTTCCGCCCCATCGCGGCTCATCTACGACAAAGCAACATCTCATATTTGTGGGGGCACCCGTTTCGCCTTATCTTCGCTCCCTCACAGAAGCCAGCCAACTGCTAGGTGTTGACATTCCATACGACGAGGACGGAGGCCGCTGCCCCGGCCCAGGCGCAGGAGATGCACAGCCGAGGTGGCAACAGCAAGGACGCAGGCGTCGCACTGAACGCCCTGACCCCGACGAGATCACAAAAGGACAACAGGCAGTATTGGAGGCTCTCCTGGAAGCCTTGGCGAAGACGCAAGCCTCGTGAACACCGTAGGGGTCGTCCGTTCTCTCTTCCTTTAATCTGAGGTGGGCGGCGCAGGGGGTGGGGGGGGTCACACTTGGCCACACTATGGACCCCATGAAGAATCCCTGCCGATCGTCCCCGGATGACGGACTGAACTTCGAACACTTCACTTTTCCTCTTGAGTTTGTTAAATCTGTTTTCATGGTGTTTTTTGTTATTTGGGTCTTCCGTCCATTGCTTCCTGGCCCGTATCATGCTGGGGCTCACATCTGGGCTTCCCTCCACCGGTACACACTAGCTCACACAGGCGGGCCTCGCACTGCATCCTACACTCCCAGCCTCCTAGATGCCTCTTACCACTCTTAAAGTCTTCACGCTTAATGTGAGAGGACTTAATAACCCCTATCAAAAGCAGGGCGATCCTTTCATATCTGGAGAGCACCGGGGCGGACGTCTGCCTCTTAAAGATGGCGGAACTTAAGGGGAGGTTACTCTCTTACCAGTTTCTAATTGCTGGGCACACACTGGTCATTGGGTCCTTATACGCGCCTAACGAGGGTCAGGAGAGGTTCCTTCACGAGGCATTGACTGAGGTCACCGCTACAACGGAACGCCAGATCCTCCTAGGGGGTGACCTGAACCTCGTCCTCAACAATGCACTAGACAGGTCGGCCCAGCGATTTGGCCAGGTAGGCGCGCTTTCACAGAGTGGCCTGAATAGATTGACGGAGCTTGGCTTGGTGGATCTTTAGAGGGTCCAACACCCACACCTCAGGGAATACTCGTACTACTCTAACGCCCATAAGACCTATGCTAGGCTGGACTATTTGATAGGCTCCATGGCACTCCGCGACATCACGTCAGCGGTAGACATCCTCGTGGTGTCACTTTCTGACCACGCACCAGTGGTGGCCACCCTGACACTGCCTCCTCTCCAGCGGCCCGCATGACAGTGGCGACTTCGAGACGCCCTCCTACAGCAGGCGGACGTGGTTGACCAGGTACAACGCGCGTTGGATGAGTATTTGTTACACAATGACAACCCCGACACCCTCCTGTCCACCAGATGGGAAGCACTCAAGGCCGTGATCAGGGGCGTTTTAATCGCTATCTCCACGGCAGAAAACGCGGAATGCAGGCAAAAACGGGACGAGCTGACACAAAAAGTCAGGAAGCTAGAGCAAATGCATCGCCGAACGGGTGCACCCCGCTCCTGGCGCCAACTGTCGGCAGCATGGGCACAACTAGCGGCCATAGATCAAGATAGGGCAGAATACGCAGCGCTGCGCTTGCGCCATGCTTTTTATGTAGGGGGCAACAGATGCGGGTGTCTGCTCGCCCACAAACTACGCAAAGCTAGACTACTGCAGGGGGTTCAGGAGATCTGAGACCAGGCGGGGAGGATGACCACGGACGATGCGACTATCGCAGAGACGTTTAGGGGCTTCTATGCCCAATTATACGACGCGCAGAGGTTAGCAGCTGCGGATACCGACGCTTACCTGACGCAAGCACATCTCCCTACATTGACTCCGGAACAGGCGGAACACTTGGAAGGGGACATACGGGTAGAGGAGGTCATAGCGGCCATAGCACATCTCAAACAAGCGAAATCCCCTGGCCCAGACGGCTATACTGCGGCCTTTTATAAACAGTTTTGCCCCACTCTAGCTCCCCTACTCACTAGGCTATACAACACCTTTGCGTCCCTGGGGGCGATTCCCCGATCTATGCTTGAGGCCGCTGTAGGGATAATTCTGAAGCCGGGGAAAGATAAAACTTGCTGCGGAGCATATCGCCCCATTTCCCTTCTGAACATTGATTTGAAATTATACACTGGGATATTGGCGAGTAGGTTAGCTCCCCACATGCCGGGCCTGATCGACCCCGATCAGGCGTGATTCATCCCCCAAAGACAAACGAGCGATAACACCAAGAGGGTCTTACACCTTACAGAGAAGGCATCACGGATCTCTGGGGACTACATGCTACTCACCATTGATGCGGAAAAGGCCTTCGATCGGGTCCACTGGCCGTACTTAGAACAGGTATTGATACGAGCTGGCCTCGGAGTAAAAATGAGGACACAGATTCTGAACTGCTATCATGCCCCTACGGCGTCAGTTAGGGTCAACGGACATACCTCAGCTCCCTTCCCCATTAGTAGAGGCACAAGTCAGGGGTTCCCCCTGTCACCCCTGCTTTTTGCACTATACATGGAGACGTTGGCCCAGAGAGTCAGGGCCCATCCGCTTATCACGGGCATCCGCTTTGGGGGCGATACACACACCATCAGTTTGTATGCAGACAATATCCTCGTGACATTGGCAGATCCCGCAGTAGCTCTGGGGGCCTTCCTGTCGGAGCTGGACTCCTTCACGAAGGCCTCCGGATTCAAAGTTAACATCGCAAAATTGACTGCTCTCAATCTCTCCCTATCCCCACATGCGCAGGCACACCTTCAAAGACAACATCCGCTGCAGTGGTCCCGAGACACGGTCCCATACTTGGGAATCCTCTTAGCGCCCACTCTCCAATCCACTGCGTCCGTTAACTACGCTAAACTGCAGGCTCAAATATGCTCCGACTTGCAGCGGTGGAAACATTTCCCTATCTCGTGGCTTGGGAGGATAGCGGCTGTTAAGATGACAGTCTTGCCCAAAATCTTGTACCTCTTTCAGACGCTTTCTCTACGACCACCGGACGGCTGGCTCAGTCGGGTACAATCGGAACTTTCCCTATTCATCTGGCAGGGACGCAAGCCACGATTGAAGAAACTAATCGGCTTCCTTCCGCCCCCTGAGGGAGGTCTCGGGATTCCTGACATCCAACTCTACTACAAAGCTGCCCAGCTCCGACACTTAGTGGAGTGGAGTCGCGCTGAGTCAGAGAAACACCGGATATTTCAAGATCGGGCAGTAGCGGGTACATCTCTCAGGATGATTCCCTTCCTCAAGAAGCCGCATAGACCTCCCAACCTCTATGCCTCTCCCATCACACGTACCACCCTCACAATATGGGACCAGACCAATAGGAGACACGGGTTGACGACCTTTCCCTCTCCTCTCACCCCGCTTTTTGACAACCCAGACTTTAGCCCAGGGATGGGGGAGACTTCCTTCATACAGTGGCGATCCACGGAATGCCGATCATTGGGTCTTTTCTTTGATACCCAGGGGGTGATTCCTTTTTCCCAGCTCAGGTCTGATTACGGAATGCCTGAGTCAAAACGACTCCATTACTTGCAGCTACGACATTGGGCGCTTCACCCGGACAATAGGCCACACGCACAGAGACTTCTCACCCCATATGAACGATGGCTAATCACACGATCAACCGATAAGAAACTGATCTCAGACCTCTATAAGATGCTACTCTCCAGATACAAACACACATACAACACCAGCCGCTCACGGTGGGAGAGGGATTAGGGACGTGAACTGAGCAGTAAAGAATGGGAGGGGGTATACTGCAGGGCTCGACACACTGTAAGTAACATGGGCCTCACGGAAACTTTAACCAAGTTAGTCATCTACTGGTATTACACCCCGGAACGTTTGCATCATGCGGACCCCACGCAAAGCGCGGAGTGTTGGAGGGGTTGTGGGAAAACCGGAACACTGGTCCACCTCCTTTGGGAATGTGAACACCTGCAACAATACTGGTCCCAGATTTTAGACGAAAGCGATAAGCATTTAGACACGGAGCTACCCAGATTCCATAGCTATATTCTTTTGGGAGTGCCCAACCCCCTAACATACCCCTAACATACCCACTCAAGTCGAAAAGAGGCCGCTAGATAGCGATCGCGCTTGGCACGGCCACTCAAAACATTCTACTTCACTGGAAGACCTCCCGGATTCCTACTCACACAGGCTGGCTTCAACGCCTTTGGCACATACTGGGAATGGAAAAAATATCCCTTACACTAGCTGGGAAGGGTTCGACATTTGGAGAGCTCTGGCAATCACTCTTGGCCATTCTTGTTCAGGAGTTTCGGGAACTCACCTGCCCAGATACTTACGCCTCCTGCGTCTCACCACACCTGACACTAAGGCCCCATGAGTTTTAACACAACTGCTAACGCTACACCCCCAGCATAACCTCCAACTCACAGTGGACGCGGGGGGATAAAGGTGGGTGCTGTTCTCTCTTGTTTTCCCTTAGTTTTAGGTTTAGTTTGTCTAAAATGCCACGCCATGCACCAGGGCTCTGCGTAGCCCACGACATGCTGCTTTGCGCATTACGCTGTGCTATTCTGGCTGTTTCTCTAATAAAGAGAGTTAAACCATATAAAAATGTGGAAATTCACTGAAAAAAGAAAGATTTCAGGGACCAGGTTTACATAATTTTGTAAATCTGGGGCAGCGTCAAATTCTATGGGTGTTGCTTGGGAAAACCCACCACAATGCCCATGGAACGCCTCCCGGACGCAGAGTAAGGGGACACAGCGATTTTCACACAGGGTGGCTTTGCGTGGCTTCATAAATCTCTATGAGAGCCCTGCGTCACACATGTACCACTTTATGTTGTGAAAAAGTGTTGCAGGGCTCTCATAAATAAGCCCCCGAGTTTTATAAACTTCTAATAATGGTGCTATTTGTTTTGAACCAGCGTTGGAAGCTATTTACTGACAAAGGGCCCGATTAGGACTTTGGTGGTTGAACCACCAGGCCACAGGGGCGATGGTTCTAAAAAAGCCGCAGAGCCGGCGGCCTTCCAGCCACCATATTAGGAGTTTTCTGCAGGGCTGGCGGTTGCATGGCCACGGATTGAAGCAGGATTACACTGCTGACTGCTGGACACAACCAGAACTTCATCCCAGCCAGTCGAAGGTATGTGTGTATTTTATTAATGTTATACATTTTGTGATAGCGCTAATCCGACCCAAAGTTATTGGAGCACTTTGTATGTGGACCAGTGACATACCCTAAGTGCATCATCACCCTGGGGTCATATTTTCAGCAATTTACATGGCTTTCCGCCGACTTGTGCATGGGAGTGCCACGCCAGGAAAAGGTCGGCAGAAAGGCAAGTCGTAATTTGGATGGCGGTCCACATGCCTGTACTGCCTCCATTGACCGCCTCTGCCTCTCCTGCTGCGGTAATGACAAATGTCCGTGGGGGCAGCAGTCTTGCGGCGGTCTTCCCGCTGTGTTCGTAATCCGGTGGTTGGACCGCCAGGGAAGCGTGCAGTTGGAGTGCGAAAAGCGATGGTGGTTCCTTAACCGCCAAAGTCGTAATTGGGCCCAACATTTCCTGTGCCTAAACGAGAGACACATGGACCAGTTATTCCTAGAGTCAAACTCGACCCCCAAATATGAGAAGTGCTGAACCTTCTCGATAACATGACCGTTAACCAAAATAGCGCACATCTTAGATTTCTTAGGGCCTCAGGACATGATATATGATTTGGATAAACTAGTTACAAGGTCTAGGTCCTCCTTAAAGGAGACAAAAGCATCTGCCAGTGTTTTTTAAGGCATATGGGGGTACAGGACACTATAACAGCATGGTCAGCTTATAAAAGCGTGGGTAGGGGGTTTCCACCAATCATGGGTACATTCTACCCCACAGAGATGAAATGAGAATCAAGATTGTTAATATGTATGACAGCTAAAAACGGAGCCAGGATGCAACCCTCTTACGTGAACTTATAACGTGTGTAGGCATTCACAACAAATGGTCATATGTGCATTTATTGACAGATCACACCACTCTGACCTGGGATGCATCAGTGCATACGACCTTGGTAGGAGTGAATTTTTGACATCTATGTGCCTTTTAGATTTGCTTTGCATTCTGGTTTATTTGGCACACATAGATGGAGCAGTAGGAGTCACAGCATTGTTCGTTTCAGAGTAGGACACATCAAGACCGTCACATCCATTCCTGCATGTAACCGTTGCATCCTTGCCTAGTGGGTCAAGGGTGCCTGCATGGGGCCTAGGTAGCCAATCCAGCACCAGCACAGGGTAGGACTCCACATTTATACGTGTTCGGTGAGATGCCACGTTGATTTTTCTATTTGCTTGCAAACGTTTGTGTTGCATATGTAGACTAACTGGGGTGCACTGTGTGCCCAAGCCTCCACGAGTGTAAAACAGTGGAAAAAGTAATGACTTACAACACACACACTCAGTCATTGCACACTGTTTACTTGTTCACTCTCTTTGTATTGTGGTAGGATGCCTGACTGTCTGTACACTGTAGATGCACACATACTCACAACATGTGCACACTGTTAGACATGGTTAATTTGCTTATTGTAAGTCTTCCCGAAACACATGCATTTGGCACATGTTTTTGATATACACACATATTTTGGTCCATATAATGTTGTCCCACGACTTTGACTTTGCACCTTTGCCGTAAATCCCTGTACCTATGTAACATATTGATTACATAGAGAGACCCACTAGCCGGTTGAGCCTCCACTACCTCATGGAGTGTCTTAAGTTAAACACCTTGTCATTTACCATCTCCTCCAGCATATACCTGATGCTTAACTACACTGTGGAGGTGTTACACCTCCTCCAACATGGCCAACACACCTTTGCGACCACCTGGTGGGCAGTACAAGCAGCCCTCCTCACACCGCAGCCCAGCCACGTGGTCGCATGTCAGAGGGTGCTGAACCATCAGCCTTCTTCTGTTGATTTCAATCATGAACAAGCATTTGCAATGCAATAGGTCTCGCATTTACGCGACTTTGAGCTATTGGCACTGTAAATGGCAATGCCTTTTATTTATATGTTTTGAAAAGCTGCAAGCGGTGCATAAACACGCACATTATTTACTTATAGTCCTTGCTTACGAAAAGCACGGCTGGCAGTAAAAGAGGCATAGTTACTGCCAGCGTTGCTTCTCGTAAGCAACGACTGTAAGTACAAAGTGCGTGTTTACGCACCACTTGCAGGTTTTTAAAATACATAAATAAAAGGCATTGCTATTTACATTGCCAATAGCTGAAACGCTCGCAAATGCAAGACCTATTGCATTGCAAATGCTTGTCTTCATGAGGGGTTGAGTCAAGTGTTTGAAACAGGACACATATTGCAATCTATATATATTGAGAGCATAATATTCTATTGAGGTTATGGGTGGGATGTCTGAAATTATGTGACAGAGGAAGACCAAGTTGTACAGCAGGTTGACTAAATTATAGGGCACGGAAAGGCAAATTATGAGAACATCTTCCCAATAAAAACAGCAGTTACATTTAATACTTATGTGGTACCTGTTTTACGAGGAAGCACTTTAGGATTAAAGACACTGGATCTAAAAGCTATGCAACATGTTTGTAGTTGTTTTACAGTCTGAGTGCACTGTTGAAATAACCGATGCTTTGATGCGAACGAGAATTAGTGTTAACAGCGAGGAAAAGAAACCAGGACATAGAAGGAATCATTCTGTCCACCTTGTAAGATTTACATTTAAGAATTTCATTTTTTTTCCTAGTGGAGACAAAAGCCCTGCTTCGATGCATCAGACGTGGATGTTTATATTGTCTGGGCAACATGGTCACATTTTTAAATGCCTGGTCTCATCAATAAATCGTTGAAGGTGTCGGTTAAGTTTCTAAAGTGCCTGGCGCAGTTTTGCATCCGGAGGGCGGCACTTTTAGTAACTTCTGAACTGCTTGAGCTAGAATTTTTGGTTTTTGGTTAAAGTCTACAAATTATAAAGCAGATGATGGATTGCGGGGCAAGTGCGGCGCAGTTATATTTATAAAGAAAAAATTCCCCACTTTTAAATGAAGTGTTTGAATAAAACCTTGCTGCCTTGGTGTGAACCATTTTACGAAGGCAACGCTCTGTCCCTCCCCCCCCAGTTTCTCTACAGCTCTCAGTACTGCCGGGGGTGGGGGAGGAAGGGGGGGGGCGTCGGGCTTTAATCGTGGGTCCAGGCACTACACCCCAGTAATTCCCACATTAGATACATATGTGCATCTGTAGAACAGCGCAGGCCATGCATTACTGTTGCACTTACGGTTAGAACAACACCAGTTGTTGGCGACGCAGTCTCTGTACAGTGCTCTGCTGCCGTCGGTCAGAGCTGCAGGAGACGCTCTTCTTGGGGAGAGGGGAATGCTGGGGGGACAGGGAGGGGGGGCAGTGACAGCCTCTACATGGGCCTTAGGACAGCCCATCTTGTCAAGCAGTCCAAGCTGCACCCCGCGGCGCGAAGCAGAGAGCGAGGAGCTACAGAATGGGAGGGCTCGTGGCCCCTACCATGACCTTTGACCCGTCCAGGTATAGATTTACATACATTCGGTGTCCGTCACGTGCCCCATCCATACAATAGGAGGACGTGGCTCTTTGGATGGGGCAACGGTCCTCACTGTAGTAGGAGGGGCAGAGCCAGCTGATTATTAGGTGGGGGGAGTCGTCATGGGGCCAGCAGAAAAATGGGGGCTTTTCACTCAAAGCTCAAAGGCCGGCAGTGCTGGGGCGAGGTCACTGCTACGCTCAGGCAGCCTATATGAATACTTGGCAATGTTTGTATGGCCTGGCGCCTGTGAAGCGCCGGGTGGGATGAGGTAGAGTCAGTCACAGCTTGGGCATGTCTGCAGCCAGAAAGAAAGCGGCGCTTCGTTTATTAGGCCTCAAATCATACACAAGTGCTTTAGGAACAGGAGGAGGAGTCAGTACTCACCGGTGAATGCTGAGCACAGAGGGGATCTCTACCTCATGTCCCAGCGCGGCCACAGTCCAGCCGCAGGCATGTGTGCCCGTGAGCTGGCTCTGTTGCTGTGGCTCGCGAGTGGTGTGCAGACAAGCCTGCGAGTGGTGCGCGCGCGACAAGGCCGCGAAATCCCTGCGAGGAGCGTGCGCCATCACAAAGCAGCGTCCCGCGAGTGGCCGAAAGACACGCCGTACGCGTGCACATCTCCTGTCCGGGAGTGCACATCTTGTCCTTAAACGGCGAAAGAGACGCCGAAAGCGTGCACATATCCTGTCCCCCTTCAGCCAAGAAACCAACAACAAGCTCGCAACATTGTGCAAAGGCTCTGAAGCCCGCGAGCCGCCGACGCCTGACCTCGCGGAGGGAGCATCGAAAAAGGTAAGGAGTACGCCTTGTGTATCAACCTTCACCAAAGGCCATGTACTCCTGAGTCCCGACCGCGTCAATATGCGGGCCCTTTACAGAGCAGACGTGTACACGGAACCAAGAAAGGGTGGAGGGTCGCAGAAACCACACGCCGAAAGCGTGCACATCTCCTGTCCCCCTTCAGCCAAGAAACCAACAACAAGCTCGCGACATTGTGCAAAGGCTCTGAAGCCCGCGAGCCGTGAGAGACGCCGTGCGTGTGCACATGTGCTGTCCGGCACCGGGCACAGCTCTGAAGCCCGCGAGCAAAAGAGACGCCGTGCGCATGCACATGGGCTGTCCGGGCGAAAGTGCACATCTCGGGAGCAAGCTAATAGACACGCCGTGAGCGTGCACATGTCCTGTCCCGCATCCAAACTTAAGTCGGCAACAATAGATCTCGCATAGCGAGCAGCGCTTTGCGCTGCGTCGCTAGGCGAGACCTAAAAAACGGAACTCCATATAGTTACTACCTTTTCTTCTATTCTACAATTCAGGCATTACCCCTTCTTCAGCATGGCTGCCGAACATGGGTACCCGGTGGATGAGTTGCTTAAAATCCCCCAGAGCCTCTCACAACGCGACACCGGCCATTTGGTCACTTGCCTCTGACCTTTGTTTAACCAGCCTACTTCCGTTGCGTTGAATCGAGAATGACAAAACCAGGGCTGAATGTACCATTTATGACAACCACGGCAGGTTAGGGTAGGCCAAAATGGCCGACGCCTTTTTCTTGAAATACATAATCCTCTTCCCTTCGCTTACCGCTCACGTGACCACTACTACGTGACGTCCGTCACGGAACAGAGCTACGAAATTGAGTTCACCTGGGTGTCCCGCGATGTATTTAACCGCACCTTCAACTGGGCACAAGTTACCTCCAGGCGAGCAGAGTGAAGGGTAGGTGAACACGGTCTTCACTGCACTCAGTTATGTAAGTACCCGATCATCGAAGCGGTGTGTTCCAGTCCCATAGGTACGCCCGACTCACATTTGTTGTATTTCTCGTCTCCTACTTAGTTTTGTAGATATTCTACCGCAGTTTTTATGCGGCCCTCTGCTACTGACCCATGGCGCATTCATTCTTTGACTGTAGGGTAAGAACCTATCCCTACCCTTATCAGGGGTCACTATGTATGTATTTGATATGTGTTTGTCTGTATTATGCTTTTTACATATTGTTATAGCATTTGCCTAAGCGTCACACACCTGATATTTGGGATGTGTGGCATTATGATATGCTCAAGAGGAGCTTTGCATTGTGCTCCTAGCGTGCCATGATTTATGCATTGATACACCTATGCCATTATGTACTCCCTACGGACATCAAGGGAATGTACAGTCCTCAACTAAGTACATGACACAATCATACCTTTTATCTTTCAGGTTGGATTGGGAGACATTAATAGGTTTATTCAGTGTAGGTGCTTTTTGACTTACTTCCCTCAGTCGCTTTTTGGAATCATTTGGTATTACAATTTCATGCACCTAACCCTGACTAAGGGTAAGGATACTTAATATTATTATGTTTTGGTCCTGAAGAAATGCCACAGATCCCTCCTGGACCCCTGAGGCGTGAAACATGTCGACCTTCACATATTGAGAGATTGCCATTCTTAATTTGAACTGACAATTCACACATCATTTTTTAATCTTACCAAGGGAATCCTGATAAAATGTATCCCACAGTACCCCTTAGGTTGTTTTATCTCACCTCTTCTCGACATTTCTTTCACCCCACTTTCCCACACACATCATCACAGCTATATACAAAAGATCCCTGCCAAAGAGCCCTGTCGCGGAGCCCATGGGGCATTGCAGCGCACGCCCCACGAGGAGCTGAGCCCGATGATGAAGCATGATACCCACACAGGTGTGTGAGGTCACTACCTTCCAATACGGAAGACTCCCTGTCTCCCTCCATTATCCAACCTAACCCACCTTTTTGGGAACAATAACCCTCCTAGGGTTTTCGTGAATAAATCTTACACATTTTTACCAGTATTGGACACTATTGGTTACATTTAGATCGGCACATTTATTGCCACATGTCTATTCCTGTTCTCTGTGTCATTTTGTGACATGTGCATGACCTGCTATTTTGACAGTGCCACAATAGGACACAAACATTTGGCTGTTGCTTAGTTTAATAGGTGTTTTGTAGGTCCATTGCCATTGTAAGTGACAATATTATGTTACCAAATTGAGGTCGGTTGTTATCCATAGGTAGGCCGTACCAGTACTAACTGTTGGGTTCTATTGGAATTAGAATGTCACCACGTTGTGGGATGTATTCATTGAGTGTTGACAGTTGAAGGTCCCTGCCTGAAGCTGTCGTCGTCTTTCTAGATGCTCCAATAAACTTCAACTTACAGTGCTGTTTCTTGCATTAGCATCTTTTCATTGGCGACGATTGACCGACAGCGATCCGGGTCTGTGCGTGCTGGAACCTGGCCTCTCCTAAGGCTGTGCGACGCCTGAAGCTGTGAGTGATTCTTGCACCTTCAAGACGGTAAGCAGGGGTGTTAGTACTTCAAGGGCCCTCGCCGTCATACTTTTGGGCGGATTGACTTTTATTCTGCCCTCCTGGATCTCCCACATTACATTTGGGCGGATTTGGTTTTGCTTGCGCTTTCTTCGTCTTGTGTTTTGCGTGAGTCCTGAGTTCCCATTTCAAGCTGTCCCGATGTCTGCGTCCTGGTGAATGACGCAGACGTCCACAACGGCATTTCTATGTTTCATTGCCCACTTGATCATGAATTACTCATCCAAGATTTTGAAAGACGAAGGGGAATGCTACCATTGCTTTCCTCGTATTATTCCTTGGTTTACCTGCGGATCTGGGTGATTCGCACACCCCATTCGTTTAGTATGCATTAAACCACAGCTGTATTACTTTGCGGATCACGTGATTCGCACACCAGAGTCTATATTATTTTGGTAATCTGTACATCATTAGAGTCCTCATTGGCAGTTATTACTGGCATCGGTGATTTGCACCCCATTGTGCAGTCATCACACACAGTTATCACTAGCAATCCCAGGTGCTGGGTTATTCACAATGTGCAGTCATTACAGTGGAATTGTTCAGTGATCTGCACACTCTTCGTGCTCCGTCATCTGCACACTAATCGTGCAGTCATTACAGTGCAGTTATGGTACTGGTTATTTACAGCGTGCAGTCATTATAGTGAAAGTGTTCAGTGATGTGCACACCATTCAAGAAGTTGTATCGGTGATGTGCACACCATTCAAGAAGTTGTATCGGTGATGTGCACACCATTCAAGAAGTTGTATCGGTGATGTGCACACCATTCAAGAAGTTGTAACGGTGATGTGCACACCATTCAAGAAGTTGTATCGGTGATGTGCACACCATTCAAGAAGTTGTATGGGTGATGTGCACACCATTCAAGAAGTTGTATGGGTGATGTGCACACCATTCAAGAAGTTGTATCGGTGATGTGCACACCATTCAAGAAGTTGTATGGGTGATGTGCACACCATTCAAGAAGTTGTATGGGTGATGTGCACACCATTCAAGAAGTTGTATGGGTGATGTGCACACCATTCAAGAAGTTGTATGGGTGATGTGCACACCATTCAAGAAGTTGTATGGGTGATGTGCACACCATTCAAGAAGTTGTATGGGTGATGTGCACACCATTCAAGAAGTTGTATGGGTGATGTGCACACCATTCAAGAAGTTGTATGGGTGATGTGCACACCATTCAAGAAGTTGTATGGGTGATGTGCACACCATTCAAGAAGTTGTATGGGTGATGTGCACACCATTTTGCTCTGTTTTATTTTGGTTTTGTTTGGTTGGTTTAGTATTTTTCTCGACATACTCTTCATATATTACAAGTGGGTCTAGCACCATGTTTCAAAGTATAGTGCCTCCACCATCTTTAACTCCAAGCGCAAGTAATTTGTGCGTAAATTGGGAGCAGTGGAAAGAAAGTTTCGAAGCATAAATGGCAGCTATAGGTGGTGAAGACTTTACACACAAGAAGAAGTATGCTTTGTTACGGCACTGTCTAGGTGCTGAAGGCAGAAAGGTTTTGAAACACTTACCCAAACAATGTATATTAAGGGAGGGTGATGCAGTTGACAAGTATGTTTCTGCACTGATGTTAGACACAAGGTTCAAACCGCACAAAAATGTTGTATTAGAAAGACGTAAATTTCATAGGCGCCATCAACTTCCTGGGGAGTCTGTTGACAGGTATGTGGGATTGTTAAGAATATTAGCCTCTACGTGTGAGTATAAAGAATTCAAAGAGGAATTAATAAGAGATCAAATAGTGGAACATACTAACAATAGAAAAATTCAGGAAGTTCTGTTGACCGCACCTAATCTCACCTTGAATAAGGCTGTAGATCTGGCTGCCGGTATTGAAAGTACTGCATTGTTTGTTTCTCAAATGTCTCTGGCGAATATATGATGTTACAACGCATGCAATTACAATGCAGTCTTTACATCGCAACTGCCATTACATTGCACGATTTTACAACGCATGCCATTACAGCACATTTTTAAAAACTACCATTACAACGCATACCATTACAACGCATACCATTACAACGCATAATACTTTTAGGGCAACAGTAGGGTAAGTGTTGGATAGTGTAGGGGTAAAAATTACTATTCCCACTCCAGTGAGTGCAACAGTAGGGTAAGTGTTGGATAGTGTAGGGGTAAAAATTACTATTCCCATGTACCCCAAAACCCATACCCACCCTAATACTAAAAAAATCTCCATTACTTACCTTATAATGCGTTGTAATGGCATGCGTTGTAATGGCATGCGTTCTAATGGCATGCGTTGTAGTGACATGCGTTGTTATGGCATGCATTGTAATGGCATGCGATGTAAAGGCAGTTGCATTGTAACAGTTGCGTTGTAAAGGTAGGTCGTTGTAATGACTGCGTTGTAATGGATGTTTCCCGTCTCTGGCTGCGGAATTAGTGCAGACTAAAGAGCTGATGGTTGGTATATGCATCTGTGATAAGAAGAAAAAAGAGACAATTGAGGCAAAGAAAAAATTTGGAAAAAAAGGAAAGGTATTGTTGTGTTATCGGTGTGGAGGTTCTAGCCATTTAGGAAATTCACCAATGTGCCCTGCTTTTGACAAAGTATGCACAGGATGTTAAAAAAAGGGCCATTTTGTTAAAGTATGCAATTCTAGAAGGAAAATGAGTAAACCAAAAGTTGTAAGCAGTGTGAATGAACAGAATGGGGAGTACGGGTCTTCTAAGTCAAGCGATAAGAGTATTGTGTGTTGAGATGTCACAGCGTCAACATCTTAAAGATCCTGAAATCATGCAAGGTGAAGTTTGCAAGATAACTAATGGTGAGCTGGAGATCAACATGATGGCAGATTCTGGATCTCCATTTACGTGTATTGGTTTAGAGGATTGGAAAAACTTTAGTAATGTGGAACTTAAGAAATCTGTTATTAGACCTCTGGCGTATGGGGGGAAACCTATTGGAGTAATAGGTGAATTTGAGACCACTCTGTCTTTCAAAGGCAACTCTACTACTGCTGTGGTGTATGTAGCAAAGCATGGTTCATTAATGTTGGGGTGGCTAGAGCAAAGAAATTTGGAGATCATATTGGATCCAAATAGTCCTTCGCAGGTTCTACTTAAGAGAAAATATTCTGAAGTTTGTGAGCTCCAACGTTCTGAATGGGAAGTGAAATTTCCTAAAGTATTTACTGAAGATCTCTGTAGGTTAGTGAGATTTAAACATAAAATCCAACTTAAAACTGGAGCAACTTCTGTTAAAAGTGTAAAGTGAGGAGTGCCCCTTGCTGTAAGGGCGGAATTACATACAGAATTAGACAAATTACAAAGTCAAGCCATCATAGAGTCTATTGAGAGTTCTGAATGGCTGTCTCCCGTAGTTTTAGCAAGAAAACCCAATGGAAATTTGAGAATGTGTGCTAACCTTAGGGATTTTAATTCTAGGATCTGGGTTGATCGTCATTCCCTTCCTAACATAACGGAGATATTGTTACTTACTAAGGGAGCAAAATGGTTTCCACCCTTGATATGTCTTCTGCGTACCACCAGATAGTTTTGCATGTAGAGTTGTGTCATCTTACTTCATCTGTTACTCCGGAGGGAGCGTTCTGTTTTAAAAGAATGCCATTCGCATTGGCCTCTGCGTCAGCTGTATTTCAACGGTTCATGGAAGTTTTATTCAAAGATGTTGATGGTGTTTTATGCTTTCAGGATGATGTGTTAGTTTTTGGTAATGATAAAGCCAGTCAAGACTGAAAATTAGCGCTGGTACTGAGCATTTTGGAACAAAAGGGAGTCACGCTTAGCATGGATAAATTAATTAGTTGGCCCATAAATTGTCTGCTTTTGGAATTGAGCCAAAATAATGTTTAGTCAAGGCCATTGTTGAAGCACTTGTTCTCCAAGGGAAGGATCAGTTGAGATAATTTATGGGATTAATGGAATTTCATGCCCGTTTCATTCACTGTTGTGCTGAAAGAACTTATGCCATGCGTCAGTTGTTAAAAAAAAAAAAAATGAAAACTTTGTATGGAACAATGCATGCAAACAAGAGTTTGAGGATGTGAAAAGAGAGTTAGCGAATTCTATTCCTCTCAAACCCTTCGATACAAAAGATCCTAGCATAGCCATCACTGATGCCAGTCAATATGGTTTGGGTGTGGTGTTACTACAAAAATGGAATGGGAGAGAAGAAGTTGTAGCATTTGCCAGTCGCAGCCTTAGAGGCGTGAAAGCGTTTTATTCAGTTGTAGAACTGGAAGTCTTAGCTAGCTGGTGGGGTGTGAACCATTTTTGCCAATATTTGTGAGGTACTGAATTCACTGTCAGGGTTGATCACAAACCCCTTATCGACATGTTTACAACAAAAGGTGCTGGTAAAGCGACTTCCAGGATAGCTAAATGGCAACAGAGAATGAAATAATTTTGTTACAACATAGAATATATACAGGGTATTAAGAATGTCATGGCAGACTGTTTGTCGAGATTACCAGTGGATTCAAATGAGGAGAGTGTAGACAAAGATATGTTGGATGAGGAGGTCACTGAATTAACATGCAAAACAAACAATGCCGTTTCAGAATCAGAATGGGTTGTGGCTTTAAGTAATATTGATACTATAACAGAAGGTATAAAATACGTCAGTGAGGGCTCGCCCAGGAGAAAACTGGACAATTAGGTTGTTGATGCTTTTAGAAAAATTGAGTCTGAATTGTCAGTTGTGGGGGGTCTCCTGCATAGATCAGACTTGTTGGTGGTTCCTGTATCTTCAAGGGGAAAAATAGTTGAGTTTGCCCACAAAGGACATATAGGCAGGAGAGCAATTAAATAAAGAGTGAGGGAGTTGTTTTAGTGGACAGAGAGATTGAGCAACATGGCATGGCAGGTTACAGTGCTGAGCCCCATTGGTGCAGTTCCTGTTCCCGAGATTGCATGGTCTAAATTGGCCATATACATAATTGGTCCTATGGGTGTCAGTAATGGTCATGTTAAGTACGGTGTAGTAGTAGTTGAATATTATTCTAGGTGGTTGGAAGTGGCGTTTGTGGTAGAAAATGTATTGAAGAAGATATTTTTTCAGGAAGGGGTACCAGATGAGATTGTGACTGATAATGGTCCCCAGTTCACATCTCAGGAGTTTGAGTTGTTTTTGTCCAATTTTGAAGTTAAGCATGTCACCACTTCCTTATATCATCCAAGAAGCAATGGATTCGTTGAGCGTTGTAACAGAATAATAAAGGAGAACATACAGTTATCTATAGTGAGTGGGTTGAATTGGATGCAAGAAGAGAAAAATGTGATTTGGGCTATTCGCACGACACCAAATCCAGATACTAAGGTGTCTCCATTTGTTCTTCTGAAAGGGAGATTGCCTGGATCGAAAATGAATAAGTTATGGATGAAATGAAAAATTATTCCTGAGGATGTATTGGAAAAGGTGCATGAGAACGTAAAGAAGCTCAAAACAAGTATATTACGAGTGAAAGGAGAGCACTGAATGTGAAGGAAGGTGATTATATGAGAGTAAAAATTCCGATTGGAGGAGGAAAAAAAGTTCCTGTTTTCTGCACAGAGAAGGGTTGTGTGTGTTAATAGGTATTCTGTAAGATTGGAGGATGGTAAGTGTTGGAACAAGAGTAAGATATCACTGGTGCAAGAACAACATAACCCAGCAACTGTGGAGAGGAAAGCTACTGTGTCTTCCAATATTGCTCTTAGAAAATCATGCAGGAGTGCTGGTATTCCATCCAAATTGCAAGACTATGTCTTGTATTAATTATAACTTCAATATAAACCCTGTGTTATGAGTATTATTTTGTTTAGGGGTAGGGTATGTTATCTTGTGGGGCTGCTTTTGTGTTGTTGATATTTGATCTTCTCTTGTGGGAATGTCTTCCTGTTCATTTATAAAGTTTTGCACGGGGGGAGATGTCTTGGGTTCTATTGGAATTAGAATGTCACCACGTTGTGGAATGTATTCATTGAGTGTGTTGACAGCTGAAGGTCCCAGCATGAAGCTGTCTGTCATTATTCTAGATGCTCAAATTAACTTCAACCTACCGTACTATTTTTTGCATTAGCATCTTTTCACTTACCTGTTTCATACATGTGTCCCTGTGGAACCACTGATGTTGCTGCACTAACTGCCTATGACAGAGCCTTTGATTTGTTTACTTCCTTTGGAAAATGAAATCTGGTGAGTACATGTGGTGCATTCCACACAGTTCCCTGGATAGTTGTTAGAAATATTGTCAGCCTTCAGCGGCAGGTTTTCATCAGTCAATATGCCAAGCTGCACTGGGATTGACACATGGCTATGCAATGTGGGGCAGCTCTAGGTAGAACACACTGATGTAGTAACTGATCTCCGTCTACCACAGACCTGTATACAATACTTTGGTCTTCACATTTATGTGTTGTACTATAAATCGATGTGGATTATGTGCCTATTTGCAATGGTTCTATCTTCATTGCTGTGTCAAAGGAATGTTGCGATTGGTAGCCTGAGTACACTTTGGTGCCTTGTCCAGGTTGCATTACAATCTATGTTGATGAAAGTTGAAACCCATCTGTGGCTAAGTTGTTTTGCTGTTTGTGAGATGCCCATTGCTGAGTTCATATGGTTTCCCTTTGGTCCATTTGACACCAGAACACAATCTTTGCATCTGTCATGTTGGCTGTATACCTGCGGTTATGTCTGTACGTGTACTGTCGGTATGGCTGAGAGATATGTTGTTTATGTACTGTTGATGTCCAGTGGCATAGCTAGCACTTTTGACGCCCGTGGCGTTCCCCATGTTTGCCGCCCCGCTGTGGCCGCATCAAAGAGCGCGGGGGTGCTGGTGACATTTTTACATTTGCCGGCCCTCCGCGGCCGATTGAAGAGTGGGGGTGGTTGGCGCGTGCAGCCCCGAAGGTAAGAGGTAGAGTGGGGGAGATTGACGCCCCCAAAAATCGTGCTGCCCAGGGCAGACAGCCACCCCTGACCCCCCTTGCTACGCCACTGTTGATGTCTCTTTGTGAACCTGTATAGACATTTACCCTTGTCTGGGGCCTACACTGACATTGGATGACACACGTGGCCTTTCTAGACATATTATTCCCGACACTTCAATACACATACATGTATACTGGCATGTGTGACCTACTCACTAGAATTTATGCAGTTTTTTCCACTAGCCTGAACTTGAGGAGTCTTGTAATGTGGAGAGAGTATTCACGGCAATGAGGTGACACGTACCTCACACTTCTCTATTGTGTTTGCATTGTACTCATATTGACTTTTATGTCCTACAACATGTCTTAGTTTACATCCGTTACCCTGTGCAGTCGATGTGGTCCCATCCATTCACACAGATAGAAATTGGACAGCAGTGGTCACAGATGTTCTGTAGCTACTGCCTATTGATAGATCAGTGGGTGCATTTCAATGTGGAACATCATTGTCTACACGTTGCAGTGTGTTGGGCCAGCTATGTGGACAGGAGACAAGGGCCAAGATATTTAGAAATGTGGCACTGTACAGTGCAGCAAGTAAATCATCAGCACTGCACTGCCTCACTGAGAAAGGACGGTGTAGGACATAGTTGAGGCCGTACAGCACAGTCCAGAGTTTCCAAGCAGCACTGGCACACAATGTGCTGCGTAGCACCGAGACAGCCACAATTGCAACATGGAGATTGTGTGGCAGCATTTCATGTATTATTTACTTTCTGCATGAAGGGCCACCTTCCTGCACGGCATGAACACTCGGAGGCTTGATTGTCTATGTCTGTGTGCCACAGACTGCACCACACAGGTGGCTCAGGTGTGTTGGATGATTTGAGTAATTTTCCTGTGGGACACGTGACCTGGGGAGGCCAATTGTGTGGCTAGATTTCACAGTTTCCCTGGTGTGTGAGGCATGACATGCTTCATGAACCAAGGCAGTTGCATGCGGACACAGACAACAGCCATGGCAGCCCTTGGTTGCACGCAATGTTTCAATACGCTATTTCTGATTGTTGCATTGGTCAGGGTCTTCCCACTTTTGATAGGCACACGCAGTGGCCTAGCATGTCTTCATGTGTGCTGACTTGCAGGTTTGCATTGCACATGTGCTCTGATGAATGGTGCAAGTATGAGGTCCACCTCTCCTACATATGCACTGTCTCAGGTAGCACACACAGATATGTCTATTTTGTCATACATCATTTAGTTGTTATTAGGTCTGCCATGTACTTCAGATGTACTTACCAACCAGTAGGCCATTCCCATATCTCCCATTCTGTGTGCGCTCATTGATGATGGAGAGCCTGAAGATGTCTGCATTATGGCACTCCCAGGGTACTTGGCTACAACACTGATGAACAGACCCAGGTGGTCCACAAGTGCCTGTGTGTTGATGGAGTATGTGTGCTTCGTACTGCGGTACAGGTGTGAAGTTGCAGTAGCACTTGTAGTGGCTTAGCATGTCTTCACATTGTTGATTGGTGCAAGTATGAGGCCCACCCCCCCCCCCTACATAAGCACTGTCTCAGGTAAGACACACAGCTATTGATGAACAACATTGATGAACAGACCCAGATTGTCCACAATAGCCTGTGTGTTGATGGAGTATGTGCGCTTCCTATTGCACAGGTGTGAAGTTGCAGCAGAAGGCATTAGTTGCACATGTGTGCAATCAGTTGCCCCCAAAACATGGCAAAAGCAAGCTATGGCATAGAAGCCTTGCTTTGTGTCCAGTTGTTGTTGCTGTGGGTTGGTGAACATGAGGTTCTGGGTTGCCAGGCTGATGGTGGCATCCAGCATGGAGGGTAGGAAGGCTGAGAAGGATGGGTGGCATGTTCCTGCCACTCTGGCTGTGGTGCTCTTGAATGACCCTGATGCCAGCATGTGGAGGACTGCCATCAGCTTGGCCTGCTCAGGGATGCTGCTGGACCTCTGAGATGCTGCCTTGGTGCAATCTGGTTCAGAAGCCGTAAGATGGACTCCCTCCTGACTGTGTAGTAGGTGATGACCTCCTCCTCCCTGAGGTTAATGAGGGCTATTCTCTGGCGGTACACACGCTCCCTTCTCTTGCGCTGCCTATGTGGTGGTCTCCTCGCTACTTCTGGTTGAAGTATTAGCAGCTCCATTGCATAGTTGAGCTTGAACAAGTGTTTTAGGGATGTTCTTTTTATGTACCAGAGACAACGAGTCGTTTCTTCTGCATGGGTTACCAACGCGCAGGAATTTGTACGCAGTTCAGGCTCTGATACCGCTTCTCGATGAAGCATCACTGTTCCCAAAACTCTTAAATAACACTGCGTCGGTTTTACGTTGGAAATTACGAAGGAACGCCTACCTTGCGTATATTTAATCTTGGGCATCACAGCCTGTCCAGACACAGGTCAAATCCGACACAGGGCGACAAAAAGTGACACATTGGCCTAGATACATCACCTTGTACGTATGGAGTACTGACTGTGCCGCCGAAGCATAAAAAAATGGCGCAACTGCAGTGCAAGCTCCTTGACATATGCCCCCATGTATCGCAGAAATCTGAATCAGGATGTGAGGCTGAGGGGAGCGTAAAGAAGAAAGAGAAAGCTTCTGACTCTAAGAATCACTTTAAAAAGAAGACAGTTGCCAGACTAGCAAACAAACATGCCCTGCAAACTATGGATACTCCTGCAGAACGCGACGTAGGCGATAGTGCTTCTGGACAGCGCAGCAGAAGTGACAATAGTTTGCCAGAATCTCAAAGAGCATCTGGTGGGCACTTTAAATAAAGCACAGATATAGAATGAGACCCCAGATGGACATGTAAACACTCCTGACAAGGGTTATATCGTGACCATGGCATCTCTCTGCCTGGGCACCTGAAAACCACTGCCCCTTGTGTGGCCCATGGTTCCCAGGTTTCAGGAAACGCTGCATGAAGCCCGCATCTGAGGGCTTTGAGCTTCACTCACCTGGGGCTGCCTTGTCTTGTGCTCCTGGGCTCCTTACCTTCTAACTCTAAAATGGCGATCACCTCCCTGAAGGTTTGCAGCCGCCTTTTATAGCTGTTCCACAGTCAATCCTGTCCAGTTTTTAATCGAGTTTCTTGCACTTTTTTATCATGGTTGTTTCACCTTTGATTCCTTTCTGTTTTTCCCAATTCTGTGTATTTCCTCTACATGATGTTTTATGTCATTATGTGTTCTCTGAAGACTACATTCTGGGTGGAAGGTGTGTCTCAACAAAGCCATGTTTCTTGGCTTGTTTCCTTGCCCCTTCACTTACTGTTCCTGACTCCTCACTTCTGAAGCATTCCACTATCGGATTCTGGATTCCTAGTTCTCTTCAATCATTTGAAGTTGTTGATCAACAATGAGATTGTTTACGCCTTTGGCTATTAAATCCTAAATTTGGCAGCTTCTCGTGGGCTCTTGTCTTCCACATAATCCAGTGTGTGGTAACATTGTGACTTCCGGAAACAGACACCCGTACATTGGGCAGCGGGAGACCCAGAACCGGATTATGGGTAAGCGCACAGACCTGGACAGGTTGTGACGCAAAACTTTCTGGCTGTTTCCGGCATGGATCCTGTTGTAGACCTGGCTGCTATCCTTCAGCAACAAACACTGGAATTGGACAAGTTAAGGACTGAGAATGCTGCCTTTTGCCAAGGAATCCATTCCAGGTCTTGCAAACTTCCTGGCTTCGGTTCTTCAACTTCTAATATTCTGGGAATCCTTTGAGATTAAAGGACGTTTTGGACAGCCTGATGGCTTTTTTTGCCTTTCAATCTGCTCAGTTTTTCTCTGACAGATCTAAAGCGTTGTATCTGATTGGTTCCTTGCTGGTGCAGCTCTGGCTTGGGCAGTTCACTTAGTTATCAGCAAAAACTCTTGTCTTAACAAATGATGCTTGAGAGACCCAGCCATGAAGCTGTGGGGCACCGTCGGTGGGTGGCTGCGCATTCCTGCATGTGGGTCCAAGCTGGCTCAGCGTCCAATACATTGTCATCAATGTGCCCTTCGAGGCCTCAACAGTGCCCCTCACCATCCCTGTGTGGCCCCAGTTGCTGATCGCCCTGACTCCTAAATTCTGTCAGTATCGCCTCCAATGCCTTGTATGGTCAGAGCTGCCCGACCTCTAAAGTTATCTGGGTGCCTGGAGGCCTATTCGATATCGACCCGCTGTATCGCTGGATCAGATCAGTGCTGTAGCCACAGGCTGGCCAGCGTCTTCCACACCAGGGGCCTCATTTATGGGGATTTGGCGCGGGGCAGCGTATCAAGGCACCTCGCTGCAGCGCCCTACGTCAAAGAGAAAGGGCAGGAATGCACCGTATTTATGCAATACGGTGCATTCCTGTCCTCCTTTCCCCCCTGCGCTGGCGCCGTTTCGGCAGCCTAGCGCCAACGCAGGCACTTTTGCACCATGGTGCAAGGGTGTCTGTTTTGCTGGTGGGATTGTTTAAGTGCAGGAAGGGGCACCTTCCTCACAAAAACAGTCCCTTGAGGCGTGTTCCCCTTTCCATGTGTGCTGCAGAATGGAAAGAGGAAAAAACTAGGCGAAATAAAGTTCTTTCTCCTCGTTGCGCCTACCTTGAGGAGGCGTAAGGTTTTGGTGCTGCCCCAGATTTGAAGGGTCTTGTAAATCTGGGGATGTGTCAAAATCTGTGGGTGTTGAGTGGGAACACCCACCGCAACGGAACACCCACCGCAACACCCATGGAACACCCACCGCAACACCCATGGACGCCTCCCTAGTGCAGAGTAAGGCCACGCAGCGATTTACGCTGCCTTGTCTTACTCCATCTCTGAGGCCATTCAAGGCTCCACAAGGTGGCTTTGCGTGGCCTCATAAATATGATCAGGTGGTTTGCCCTGCGGAGCGTCATAATAAGTGACGCTGCGGCGGCTCCTACATTTGCCCCTAAGTCTATACAGCGTTTGGCGACTACTAATGGCAGGCTGAGAAATGTATTTCCCATATTTTTTTGGGCTCTTGGGAAGAGACCTAGGAGGCAATATTTGGGGTCAAACAGTGGCAGTCTATTTAGGGTGCATTCTAACCTGTGTGTCACTTTGACCCAGACTTCCATCACCACGGTGCAAGTCCACAGCATGTGGATGAAGTCCGGTGTGTGGCATCTCCGACAGTGTGTATTCGCAGCAGGGTACATTCTTATGGGCGTGAGGTTTGCTCTTTGCAGAAAAAGGAATTGTCATTTAAAGCTCGTGCTTCTGGAGACCACACTGGGGTGCTTTGTGGCCCGCCCCCAATCCCTATGGGCTCTATATAATCTTGTGAATGCCACCTTCGGGTCACAGATTTCCCATATGGCTTGTAGGGTGTGCAGGGCCGGCTCTAGGGTGGTGCGATCGGTGCCACTGCAACGGGCGTTAACTTGGGGTGGGGGTGTCATTTTTGAAAATGTATATTACCATTTTAAAAGCACCTGCTGCCTCCAGCAATTTTCAGACATCAATTAAAATGTCAAGATAACTCTGGTGATTAATCGTCTTCCTGGAAGGAGACGGAGGTTTGTTCAGTGGAAGTTTTGACTCATCCTAAGGTAGCACAGAGGGTTAAAATGCCTGCTGATAAGAGCGTGAACCATGCAGATAAGGAAGTGCATATAATGTAAATAGGTCAGTGGGTCACCGCCTCTGTAAGAGATCTCCTTTTGTTACTTGTCTTTTATAAGTCAAAATCCTAATATAAAACATTGAGCTGTTAACTGTCATCAAAGAGCTGCTGCAAACTGCAAGGTACATGTTAGAGATATATGTTTTTGTGCCCAGTCTTTCATTATCCTAATCTTGTGAAAAGGGTTCATTTGGGTAGAAAACAATTCTTGTTATTAAAGAGAACCCCTAACAATGATGTTATGTTTTAAATTCTGAATGTGTGCTTTTCCAGAATAAGGACTCTTAAACTAGATTGCCAACCAGTATCGATGACATGTGACTCCTACACTACACCGTGTAGTCCTGTCTGATGTAACATTTCCTATACACTGATTTATACACCTATGATTGTCTCTGTGCAATGTGTGTATGATGTAAAGCGCTCTGACACTGGTAAGAGCGGTGCTATAAAACTAAACGAATCCGAGAGACAGTGGTTCTGGAGACTTGAGGGGCACTGTTAAGGGGTGCTAGTGAGGGAATCCGTGGCAGAGGAAGTCGTTGGGGGGGGTGTGCCACCAGTACTAAAGCCGGCCCTGATGGTGTGAGTGCGCGCCGGCTCCTCTGCGATAGTGCCCCCCACACACACTGTTTGTGTAATGCCCCTGTCTGTGCCCTGTATGTGAGGAGTCTCGCAGGGCCTCCGTACATGTCTCTGACCTCATGAGACCTTCTCAGCCTGCCCGAGTCAAGAGTGTCGCCCCCTTCCGATATTCAGTGCCCCTTCGGGCCTGTATGTGCTCATCGCTGCCCTTCTGCAGGACCCTGATGCAGTGATGGGCACGCTGGGGCGCAAGGGACGCTCGCTTTATACTTCCATGTGTAGCTGTACCAGGGCTGTATGAAGGCAGACAACAGTAGGCAGGAGACCTCTCCGCCAGGTAGGAGTGCCCGGAGGACCCCTGCCCGCCTCTGGCAGGGATGGTTCCACTGTTCCTCGTGTGCCCACTGTCGCTGAAGCGCCATCTGGTAATAGGCGAAGCTGGGGCTCCGAGGCCGTCCAGGGAGGTGGGCAATGCGTCCCCTCCTCAGATCAAATGTAGCAGCAACGTACCCAAGGCCTCGGGATGGCAAGGGGCAGCACCTACGGGAGGTTGGCACAACAATAAAGCATTCTTGGTAGCATCACCATTTGGTGAGTGCCACCCTCCCCGTGGTGTTCAGCAGCAGTTCCAACCAGATGCCTACCTGTTGGCAGAGGCCTGGCACCGTGCCACCCACGTGAGCATCGATCAGATCCTGTTCATCATGGAACACACTGGTCTCCGGGTAGCGGAAGGCAGGCGGTTCCCAGTGGAGTCCCAGGGTTGGCATGGGGCCAGCGGTGCCTTGGCATGGGCATGGACAGGAAACATGCATGCTTTGCTCCAGTGTGGCACCTCGCCAACCTCCTGCAGACTGCGGCAGTGCAGCGCTCGGATGTTGTCTCACAAACATATCAGGACATCCTCTGCATACAACGAGATGACGTGTGCGCTGCCCTGTATTACAAATCCCATGCCCTGTCCATCCCTCGAATCTGCAGAGCCCCACGCCGAGTGGCACCCCTGGCTCTACCTCTGTGTGTCCTCCTGGCCTTGGCTGGCACCGCCGGGCCAGTATAAAGGATTGGAATCCACTGGCCAGTCCCATGGCGTGAAGGACCCGAAACTAAAGGGCTAGCTAGTAGTGTCTAATGGCTCCCTGGGGTCCCCCGACAGTCCAGCCGCTTCGGGGCTTAGAAGTCAGGATGGATGTGTAAGAGTCGCCTGATGTAGGGTGACACTGCTCTGGCCATGGTGCCCCAGGCCGGGCAGCGCAATGCTACTCTGTTGCCTCTCATCCTGTAGTCCATGTTCAGCATCAGTAATGTCCCGCAGGAGCCCGCGGTACCCGGCGCCGCATCACGCGTAGGGACTGACACCATCAAGGCTCCTCTCGTGGCTGTGGTGAACAGACACACTCGTAGGTTATACCACATAGTGCCAATATCGGCAACACTCCCCATCCCCCCCACAGCAATATCCTAGAGAAATAAACAGACAAGGCACCTTCTTTGTGGAGAAAATTGCTGCAGGTTTATTTGCATAACAAATATGCCAACATGGTGGGTTATCTTACGGGCGATCCCAGGCCAGGCAGCCCCTCGCCGCCTGCCCACCTGATGAGCCAAATTACACCATGGCCATAGCCAATCGGTGTTTGCCAGATTTGGGGGAGGGGATACCCCTCCCACCGGTGGACCGCCAGTCCAACCCATTACTCACGCCCCCAGAAGGGGGGCGGAGCGTTCCAGGCAACCCCCGGTTGCTCAGGTCCACAACCGCCCATAGGACTAACGGGGCGCCGTCGCTCCTCCAGGGTCCAACGCGAGGACCTCCCTGGGGATATTTGGCCTTTGCACTCTTGTTGTGCTCGTGCAGAGGGTACCCCTCTGTACCTTACAGCCTCTGGATCGCCCTGTAACTCCGCCACAGCTCTGGGTGTGGCCACCGTCACCCCAGGGCCCCCCACCAAGATAGGCCTAGTTACCTACACCCTGCTGATTCCAAGGCCTCCCCAGATCAAGCAAGAACAGGTCCATTCCCACTCTGGACAGGTGTATCCCATCTTCATCAAAACACTCTATGGACTTAGCGTGCAGCAAACCATGCCTGATCAATCAAGATCTAGAGCAGTACTTGCGCTTGTATCTCATGGATCAAGAGGGAAATTGGCCAACCTTGCTCTGGACAGCAGAATTTGCTTATAATAATTCAATACACACTTCCACTGGTTATTCTCCCTTCTTTCTAAATTCAGGTAGACATCCTAACATGTTAAGTGGCAAGATTGAAAGTGATGTACCTGCAGTTGAGGAAGTAGTACAAGAATTGCACAAGGCCTACCAAGTAGCCACTAAAAACTTAGAAAAAGCCAAAGAATCACACAAGAAACAGGCAGACAAGAGTAGGAGAGAAAGTCCAGTTTTTGAGCCTGGAGATAAGGTTTGGATCTCCACTCGAAACATGCGATTAAAAGGGAACATGAAGTTTCAACCCCGATTTGTAGGTCCTTTTGCTGTAGAAAAAATGGTAAATCCTGTCAGTGTAAAGGTCAAACTTCCTAGTAAGTTGAAGGTACATCCCGTTTTCCATGTCTCTTTGATCAAAAGAAACCCCCCTGACTTAAGAAAAATTGTTCCTCCAGCCACAGTTCAAGTGCATTCAGAAGAAGAATTTGAGGTTAAAAGAATAATTGATTCCAAGGTCAAAAAAGGGAAATTATTCTACTTGATAGACTGGAAAGGTTTTGGTCCTGAGGAGAGATCATGGGAACTCAGTTCTGATGTTCACGCCCCTAGGTTGGTTAAGGAATTCCATAAGACTCATCCACAGAAGCCTAAAGAGAGAGGAGGAGGGTTCTTGGTGGGGGGTACTGTCAGGACTGGGCAATCATACTCTATTTTGATTGGTTCTTTGCCCCATTCCAGAGTAAAGCGAGTTACTGCAGTCAGACAAACTCCAAGTAAGTGGAGTAAACTGGTAGCAAGGCGGTTTTCATCATCAGAGTATTAATTTTAGCTCAGTTGCCATTCTGGGAAGCCCCCGGCCCGAACTTTGGAAAAAATATCTCTGGTGCCTAGCGGGCTTTCTGCCCCCCCCCCCCGGGGGGCAGATAAGGGGCTAATGTCCCATCTGCCTCCCAGGGGGGCAGAAAGACTGTAGCATTTTTTTTGGGTAGGGGCATTGGCATGCCCATTCTGGGCAGCCCCCACCCCTATGTATATATAAAAAAAAAATAATTCCCTGGGGCCTAGTGGGCTGATCAGGGGTTATTGCCCCCATCTGCCTCCTGGGGAGGGCAGAAAGTCTAATGCCTTCTTTGGGGGGGCTAGGGGTGGTGGGGTGGGTCCATTGGCATATCCATTCTGGGCAGCCCCCACCCCTGGCCTATAAAAGAAATCCCTGCCGTCTACGGTGCTTTCTGCCCCCCCCGAGGGGGCAGATTGGGGGCTACTGCCCCCATCTTTCTCCTGGGGGGGAGAAAGGCTATCTGGCAAAAATTTATGGCAGGAGCAAAGGCCCTTGCCTAAGGGGCCGCTGTCAGGACTGGGCAATCATACTCTAGTTTGATTGGTTCTTTGCCCCATTCCAGAGTAAAGCGAGTTACTGCAGTCAGACAAACTCCAATTAAGTGGCGTCAACTGGTAGCAAGGCAGTTTTCATCATCAGAGTATTAACTTTAGTTCAGCCGTCTTCGGCGGAATTCCAAGATGGCGGACGCTCCCAATACAGAAGTTAGCTTTCTAGTGTTTTGCTCATTCTTAGGTTGGTGGCGGTTTCGTGCTCGCGCACCTGATGCGCTTCGCACTTCAACCGTCTTTCACTGGGTAAAGCAGCGTTCTGAGTTAGCGCTTCACGTTTCCAGTCAGAAATTTATGTGCAAGGATTTTTCCGCTCGCATACAAGTATCCCGCTGTTCTGCCGGGGGGGTAAGTAAATGCTGTGGATTTGAGGATGGAGAACATAAGAGCAAATTTACTCGCCCCATCTAAATAGGACTACAATGTGTTCTGGTAGTAGTCAGCCTTGGTGCTCCGAAACCCATATTTTCAACACTCTTGCAGCAACAGCACCTATCTTTGGGGTGACAATCTAAAGCAACCCCCCTGGCTGACATGGTGGATCTAACGAATGTAGCCCATAAGCCAGCGTTAGCTAGAGGTATACAAGTGTGTCACACAGGGCCAGTGCTCTTGGCTAGTGGAGACCTAGAGTAAATCATACGCATAACTTGCCTGCCCTTTATTTTTCGATTGCCTGCAAGTCCAACACCGTCTGAAAGCGATCTATAGATGCTGAGTCACCTTGCTACTGTCCCCACCCTGGCGTGAGTAGCACCGTGCCAAACTTCTGGTAATGTAAACCAGGAAGCAGACAAGTGGATGGTGAGAACGGGAGGACAGTCTGCACAGAATCCAAACCCAGTCTGACTGCGGACTTTTGACGGATGTTCTGTAGCCGTACCGGTGCACCCACCCTGGTGTGGATTACCCAGCACTCAGATTGGAAGATTGCCGGGATGCAGGAGAGGAAATGTAGGAGCTTTAATACACTTTATCAGCCAGAGTCCTCCAACAAATGTACCCCACACCTTGAGGACCCTGCCCCCTTCTAAGGGGAACCACTCCTATCCCACCTGGCTGGGCCAGCTATGGGGCAGGCCGTCTCATAACCATAAGTGAAGCGTCCTGAGGTACCCACTGATTATGTTGAGGGACATCCACGTTAACTGGCCACTAAGTTTGCACCTCCCCCAAATATTGCTACAACTGTCTAGAACTAATGTTTTGTCATAGTCCAGTACCCTTGGGGAATTGTCTTTTGTGCCTCACTGAGTCAGTCAGTCCCCTGCTCGTTTACCATATTAAAATTCTTGCAGTAAATACATACTTTTGGATGATAGGTTGGTAGACCCAACAGGGTTTGATCCTGTGACCATGAGGTTGAGCCCTTGCTAACCTCCTTGCAAACACCCTTCCAGCTGGTATCACTCTAGCAGCGCAATCCAACTACCCCAGCAAGCTCTGTATGAAACCCAGTGAGGCCTTGTCCTGTCCCCTGGCTATCTGGATGTGCAGAGCTAACTCCTGATCCTTGTCTGACGGCAGCCTGGCCTCGCCCGCAATGGTGTCCAGTTCTATCCTGGAGCCCCCTGTGCTCCCTCCTTTTACTGGTTGGTCCCAAATATAGCCTGACCCATATCCCGCTCTATCGACGATCTATCAGATACGTCTGACCTACCTCCAGCCCTGCCCCGTGCCTAAAGTAATTAATAGTAGGAGCGATAACTTCTCACACAGCATCAGGAACAATTCCAAGTCAGATGGAATTCCTGTAAAACGCTGTTCCTGGAACTTGGTAATGGTAGCACTATCAAATTACTGGTTACTTGCGTACTGCCAGCGTTTGCCGGGGCACGGCAGGCGGACAGCTACCATTGGGAATCCCGAACCCTCTACACAATCCCTTCGCTTAGCCTTGGGATGAATACGCAGGAGATACATACTACCTAGGAGTCAAAAATGGCTTCGGTTGGTGAAATCACTTTGCGCCTGACCGAAAGCTAAGAGCCAATGTAGCTGCACTAAATAATAGCTTATGGTGCCATAACATGGTGGACGGGCAATCATGGTAATTTACAGGGGGGGCGCCTAGAAAGGGTGCCCCCTGAGATCTATCATAGGCGTCGCCAACAACTGGGGAACTGTGCCCCCCTCCGCTATTTGAAGGGGGTGGGGCAGCTAGCCAAGAATACAATGGTAGGTTCTGTGTCGCCTTCTGACTGTGTCTACCCACTTGCTTCCAGATTTCCCGACCGCGGGAGAACCCATTTCCCTGAGCAACCCCATGTCTGTGCAGCTTCCCTGCGACGGCAACTGCGTGTACTAAGGATGCCAGATACAGCTGCCTAACAACCAACAGTTTAAAAGGCCGCCAGGTGCCGTAGCTGTGTGCGGCCCCCATGCTTATGGGTCATGAGTGCGAGAAAATTATCCTCGAGTGCGGGGCTTACTGAATACCTTTCCACTAACATGCAAGTTCCGGCTGCCTTACCCATACCAACCGAAAGGCAATGTGTGACCCGATAGCCTTTCCCCCTTGTATGCAGGCACCTCAGTCTTCCTCCTAGCGCTCACACCATACTTGGCGCCGCTGCCGGCCAAATTCCCCTCTGGATTCTCTGGTCCATCTTCCTGCGACAATATGCCACCATCATAGCACGGTTCACTCCCCGATGTCGGCGACATGGATACCATGCAAAATAAAGACAAATATGAATAGTGCACCATAAAGAACGAGCTCACGCCAGCTTAATTGAGTCTTGTGCTATGCCGTTCCTTCGTAAAACACGCATTGGATTAACCCGCTTGTAACATCCAATAAATGAAAGATTACTCCTCAGTTGCTGTGTCAGGATGTATGTTTATTCTAGGTAATCAATCAATCAATCAGGTACAGCATATATAAAGGGTTCCAGTAAAGGTTAAAGCAAAGGCCCCACCGGGAGCAGCTGCCCTGCTGCTCAGCCTCCAAGATAACTGACAAATCCACATAGACTCACACAGATAGAACAGTACATGACATCACAGAGACTGGCTGAGCAGCAGAGAACAAGACACTAAGAAAGGACAAAGAGGAGGGAAAGAAGGATACAACACCGCTGCTTGCAGCAAAGAGTACTGCCCACCTATTTGATACCCGAGCAGGAAAGGACATGCGACATGCCCACATATCGTTGACCTAACAGCGGCCCAGCTGTGCCGTTGTCATGACCTCACAGAGGCCCAACTGTTCAACTGGTGCTAAATTATCCTGCCTCATTGTGTAGCGACCACCCAGATGTAAGTACCTAGCCACCCACGAGTTAATGCAGGATATCCGCACCCCTTAGTGTAAACCTTAATGAACCATTCTGAAACCGAATTTCCAACTAATAATAATGTGCCACCCACTACTGGAGTCATATCCCAATAGTCCCCCCTTAAGGATGCGAACCTGTCTGCATTGCTGTAGACTTTACCTTGCGCTGCATGGGCAGCCCAATAGGCGCATCCCCTTGGAAATTCGCTCCTAAATATCATCGGGTTAAGCCTTCATGAAATCTACCTTATGCTTTCTCCCGGTCATCGTGTGCCTCGCGAGAAGATGGTATTTATTGAAATGGGTACAGAGGCTGAGCTGTATTCTGTAGTGTGTATGTTTTCCCTAAACATGCCTCTAATTCACATGCTGATTGCAGCAGTGGGCCCTGCCAATGAATGTTAACCTATTTAGAAGGCAAAAGGACATAAGATAAGGCCCAGAGATCTGTGACCTTCAAACTAGCTAGACGCTGACTATCAATGACAAACCAAATCCTTCCAAAGGTAAGCTCCCGTTTAATGCGATTGTCAGATTCCGCCAGCCCCTACTAGTCTGTCAGTGTTCAAGTTGAAAAGAATGTTGTGCCCCTCTGCTCTCTATACTTCTAGAATCATGCTGCGTGTTAGCGGAACCCGGAACCACTCACAGCCCCACAGGCACAAAGGAAAACAGCAGGTCCCGCAAGCAGCTGAGTTCGGCGGAGCCTCAGCAGGCAGAGAAGGAATGGCCTTTAAAACTGCGAGTAGTGCTTAGTTCCGTCCGTGCTCAGTCCGGAGCAAGCAGAAAACATAGGGAAATTCTGATCCCCTATTTCTGGATCTAGAATTGTTCTGCAGTCTGTTTCATTCGTCCGTACCAGGTCTCCCTATCTCTCTACTCCCAAGCAATAACATACCCTAAAGAGCGCGCGTACACCCGTAGGTATCTCGGCGCTAAATAACAGATGGTTCTTGTTACCCAACTCACTGGTACTCAATTTATCGACCTCAGGTGGATGAAAGGCTGAGTGTACCCACCAGGAATTGGACCTGTGACCGTGAGGTCGAACACCGTTCCCTGCAGTGGAGGGTTTAGTCCACTGAGCCACCCTACCCAGTCATATTATCCCGCTTATTGACCAGCTTTCTTTGAAACGCAGATATTGCCTCATACAGTAATATGTTGCCTATCCCATAAATAATGTAATTTAAAAGATGAACATTTCTTTACCCTATATAATCCAACAATGTTTAAACAGGAGCAAGACTCTCATGTTCTCCCATGTTTATCCTCTGAGGGCTGTAGTCTGTCAGATGGGAGCCCAACTGACCCCCATGCTTCGACCCCCTCCTCCTGCTTAGTTTTAGAAGTTGATGCTCTTCAGCTTGACTGGAGGAATATTCTAACTTGAAAGACTGCAACTCCTGAGTGGAAAGCGGAGCTATCCCCGCTGTCCCAAACTTGGGATACCTACTCCTGACTTGGCCGTACCTCAATGCCGGCCGGTCTTGGAGGCTAGAAGCAGGCAAAGGCACCAGTAACTGTATCAGTCGTGAATACGGTAAAGGTGGAGATAGGCACATTTGGGTAGTATAATAGTACCTGAACCGTCTGGTATGCCATGGCACTCGACCATGCTGACACTAGTAATATACGATATCCCCAGTGCTTCAAATGGCGGCCCAGTAACTGCTGCTTGGGTACTGGCAACCTTCATGCCAGACCTGGACCATGCGTTTGTGTAGTCCTCTCTCGACTATAACCTATGAACCCGGCTTACAAAGGGTTAAACCGCACAAACCACCCCTTGTGAGTGCATGGGTACTATTAATGTAACAGGCACAGGTATTCACAATGCTAGCAGGGCTTTCATGTGTAGTGGCATTTCATACACATACAAGCTATAGGCGGTGTCTGCTCAGGGGTTAACATCTTTACTCATTAACAGTGCTCCGACCGGGCTGCTTGCCTCCTATTACGGCAGGAAAAATTTGCCTCCGGTCACAGGTTACAGGGGACGAGTCTAGTTTGGTTCACAAATAACGCCTGTTATGGTAACAGCTTCTAATATGACGCCTAAACACCGGCGCTGCCTGCCGTCTGCATAATATAAATAAGCAGCACTCGAGATACCAGTCAGGACTGAGGCTTTGACAATGGTTGCTAGTTGCATACGATAACTAAACAGCACTCGAGCTAGACCGTACTCCTTGCTCCCGCAGCGCAGACCAGGGCTGGGACACGAGCCGGAACCCACAGGCAGGCCGGGTGGGGGGCGAGGGACCCCTGCGACCGCCCCGCTCTGGGACACACGGCACCCTCGCTACAGTCAGGCCCCCCTCCCTTCAAATCAAAACACGCAAAGCCGCTACAAGTAGCGAGGGGCCGGTGCCGTTGGGCTGTGGCAGCGGATGTCCAATGCTGGTTGGGCCACCCTGCGACGTGCCCAGTGCTTTAAACTGCCACGATCTCCACACAGGCTGTCCCCGGGACCCGAACCCGGTGCCACTGCTGGCTGCACAGCCAGCAGCTCTGGCTGCAAAGACGCATCTCCAACAACACGGGCAGCATGACTCAAGGGGCCACCCTCATGCCCCCCGACTGTACCCCCGCTCCCGAGAGAACCCGGTGCAAGTTGTGGGCGGAGCCTGCATTCGCACTGGGGAAGACGCCGCGGACCAGCCGAGTAGGACAATGGGCTGGGGGAGGGCGCATCGCTCGATGTCCCCCCCCCCTGGCAACAGCAGGCCTGCACGGGACGAAACCGCGAGGACGGCTCCACTGGGGGTCCAGCAGGGAGGTAGGGGCGCCTAGAAGGGCCCGGTTTGCTCTGTCTGTCCCGCCGGGCGGGAGCAGCCACGCACGCAAACCGGTGAGCCACCCCCCTCCCCCGCACAACACACAACAGTCCCTTGGTCGTGCTCCTTCCACTCCCACGTAGGGAAACCCTGTGCCTCTACCCCCCAGCGAGAGGTGGGCGGAAGCAGGCGTGGGGGGTCAGGGCCCAGTAAGTGGCCTGCTGGTGGGGGCCGCATCCCGCAGGCATGGAGCCAGAGGAAGCTACCGTCAGGCAATTCAAGGGGGGAGGAGGGAGGCGCCATGAGGCTTGCTATTTCCCCCCGCCCCCACCCCGAGCCCACGCGGGCATAAGCCCCCGCGACCAGCAGCAGCGGCGACCCTTGGGCCCAAGTCGGGCCGGGTCCCGGCCGGGTCCCGGCCGGCGCCGACAAGTTACTCTGGGCCTGCCTCCACCTAAAGGCCCACTCCCCGGTCAACAAGGAGCCGGCCACGACCAGGGGAGGGGTGCCGCTTCTCTTGTCCCCCGGGAGCTGTCTCCCCCCCCCCCCCATGGCGGACCGCAACCACGGCAGGGGTCGGGCACAGCCACCCAGCCTCGGGGGAGGCACGCACTCACTCACCGCAAATAGGAGCGGATCCCGGGGACTCGTCCGAAACGGCGTCAGGGCAGTGGGCAAAAGAGGACGCCCAGTGGGCGGGAGAGGTATTTGTACCTCGCCCCCCGCCCACTCATGCCCGGAAGTGACGCAGGCATGCGGACCCTGAGGGGGTCGCAAACACTGGGCGGCTGCCTCGTGTGCCCTCATGCAGGGTTGCCAGATTGGGCTAGTTCTCGCACAATTGGGCGATATTTTGCCCGATTGTGCGAGGAAAAATCGTGTTGAGCGGGCTACCAAAATTTGGGCTAGAATCCGCACGGTGTGCGGCGGATTCAAGGCTTTGTGCGGCACCGCCGCGCTGCAGCCCATGGTTGCCTTGCCACACCCCTTTCCTAATTTTAGGTGTGTCTGTGGCTCTGTGCCCTGCGGCCCCTGCCCACAAGTAACACTTGCAGGGCCATAAATCTTTGCGGGCGGGAAGCTTCTTCCAATTAGGGTCCTGCAAGACCTGCAGTGACCTCTAACCTGCCCCCAGTAATGTTCCGACCTGCCTTGGAGTTCGTTTGACCCAATCCTGGGTCAGATCAGTTAGTCAGGCACATTAACGGCCCGCCCCCATGCGCGTGCAACAGGTATGGTGACGTCGGAGGTTCCAGCTGTAGGGCTTAGTGTAGTTGGGAAAGAGCCGGGGCAGAGGGGTGATGAAAACACTGGGCAATAAGAGGGATGACTGGGGCGTCAGATGAGCACACGGAGTGGAACACGGGGGCAGGAAGGGGTGATGAAAATACATGGCAAGGAGAGGGGTGAAAACGGAGGGGTGCAGGGGGCCGCGAGGAGCGGTAGCCAAGCGCACATAGTGGAAAACAGGGGACAGGAAGGGGTGATGAAAACACAGGACAAGGAGAGGGCGAGAACAGAGGGTGGCAGATGTGTGCACTGAGAAGTGGAGCACAGGGGGCAAAAAAGGGCGAGATAACACCAGGCAAGGAAAAGGATGAGAACAGAGGGTAATAGGGGAGGCGAGGAGTGGCAGATGAGCACACAGAGTGCAAAACTGGGGGCAGGAAGGGGTGACGAAAACACGGGGCAAAAAGAGAGATGACTAGAGGGGTGAGGGGGCAGATGAGCACACAGAGTGGAACACAGGACGTTGTGATTAAAATACAGGGCAAGGAGGGGATAAGAACAGAAGGATGCTGGGGTGACAGATGTGTGCACATAGGAGTGGAACACTGGGGCAGGAAGGGGTGATGAAGGCAAGGAGAGGGCTGAGAACAGAGAAATGCAGGGGAGGCGATAAGTGGCATATGAGTACACAGAGTGCAAAACTGGGGGCAGGAAGGGGTGACGAAAACACGGGGCAAAAAGAGGGATGACTAGAGGGGTGAGGGGGCAGATGAGCACACAGAGTGGAACACAGGACGTTGTGATTAAAATACAGGGCAAGGAGGGGATAAGAACAGAAGGATGCTGGGGTGACAGATGTGTGCACATAGGAGTGGAACACTGGGGCAGGAAGGGGTGATGAAGGCAAGGAGAGGGCTGAGAACAGAGAAATGCAGGGGAGGCGATAAGTGGCATATGAGTACACAGGAACAGTAGGGAGTGATAGCAAAACACAGGGCAAGGAGAGGTATGAGTACAGGGGAGGTAAGGGGGCAGATGAGCACACAGAATTGAACACAGGGAACAAGAAGGGGCAGGGCTTTAAGTGGGCCGGGTCCTGCCGGTGCTCAGCACCGGCAGTTCTTAAAAGCAGGCGCTGGGACGGGTCCCTATCAAGCTCTCCATTTTTGCCCTCACCCTCGGAGGAAAACAATATCTTAACTCTGTAGCAGTACCACCCTTCACTGCCTTTAATGTAACTTCAAAGAGACTCCTTATAGTTATTTCACAGTCTCGTCGTTTCAGAACTGAAGCATTTTCAATATTATACACAACAAAGCCATAGTTGTTACTCATCTTATGGAGATGACAACCATCAACAAAGTCAATAGTACTGGCTTGTTTTAGGTGTGATGTGTTATATATCTGGCTGCAGTGACAGAAAGAAGCAGCAAAATACCAGTGGGGCGGCACACTATGCTAATCACAGATTTTTAGCTTACGTGTTTTAAAGCCACACCCTTAATTACATAGGCCACGCCCCCCTGAGAGACCCCACAGTTTTTTTTATCCCAATTAAAGCCCTGGGAAGGGGTTACACAGGACAATGAAAGGGATTGGAACAGAGGGATGCTGGGGCAGCGAGGGGTGATAAAAACACAGGGCAATGAGAGGGATGCCAGGGCGGCAGATGAGCACACAGAGGGGTGGGATACAGGGGGTCAGGAAGGGGTGAGGGAAACACACACAGGGACGGAGACGCAGAGCAGCACTGGGAGGGGAACAGAAGGCACAGAGAGTAAGTGGGGGCAGAAGAGGAAAGAGTAGGTGGAGTGAGGTGTTTTCTATAAGCATTATACCAGCATGCCTATTCCCCTGACGCCATTCCTCAGTCACACTCAACAATAACATTAATGATTATGAAAAATAGGCTTAGGCACCGCACACGGTATGAAATACTCGTTTATTGGCAGGGCAGGCTCCTTTTAATGCACTCATGCCACAGCAGCCTGCCTGGCTCTGTCACTGGTCAGCGTGTGACTAGCACCAGACAGGATCAGGTGTTTTTAGGTCTCGCCTAGGCAGCGCGCATGCGCTGCACTAGGAGGTCCTTTAGCCGTCGGTCTTCACTTTTTCCAAGCACTGCACTCGTGCTTGTGGCGGCATCCACCTTGCGGGAGCGAGCAGGGGCGCGCCACAAGCACGAGTGCAGTGCTTGAAAAGTGAAGACTGCTCTTGCTTTCACTTTTGCTTTTTTTTTTTCTTTATATCGCGCGCGTGCGCGCACACCACTCGCAGCTGTCTTTCAGGCTTGTTTTAATTACTTTAATGAGCGCGGCGCTAGGGACACTGCGCTCACTTTATTTATTTATATTTTCGCGCACTTTAGGTACCGCGCTTGATTATTTAATTGATTGGCCGCGCGGGCTGCTTTCACCGCGCTTGTTACTTTAATGATTTCTCCAACTGCAAGCACGACGACATGCTCTGCTTACACTTAGCGCGCCGTGCGCGCTTTCACTTTTAGAGATGGCTTGGTTTCTTCCAGATGTCTGTGATGTTCATAGCACCTGACACGAAGCCCCTTCCCCCACGCATGTAAAGGAGCTTTATTTGTGCATCCTATCTCCCTAAAAGCGCTTGTCTGCAGCCACACAATTCAGTTCTTTTCCGGAGGTGAAGCCCCACGAGCACTATTTCATACACGAGGGAATTACTTTAATTTCCAATTGCGCAATCCATGTGTAGGCCTCAGCTTTAAGTGAAGTGACCTGTGATAGAAAAATGAGCTTCAATGCGAAAGAACGAGAGATAATCCAACCTCTATTTGTGGTGTTGCGGCTGATATTTCTTTAACCAGCAATATTTGCGGTTACACTGTATTAATCGCAAGTAGCTATATTTCCTGATGTAGCGCAGCGTTGACCTTTGTCTTGGCAACAACGCCTTGCAACCGGAGTGCCATAGTCTGACATTACGTTACCTATTCCACATTATGAAAGTCCCAAACTGTGCCACACAAATTACCGCCAGACCTTGGTATAGTACCTTCGTAATTTAAGCAGTAGGACCTGCTTCAATCCACGTTTTCTATTTCAAAATTAGTTTTTTCATCTTGCTGTCTCATTTGCAGCTGCAATTGAAGCAAGGATTGTTAAAGCCAACAGGCTTGGCACGAGCAAGCATGCAATTTTTTTTAATGTATTTATTTTTTATTTTTTGCAAACATACGCAATCTGCAAGAAAAATTATGTTTGAGAATGGTTTGCATGAGTTAGTCTAAAAGTAAAGCAGATGGTATAACTGGAACACTTTGAAAGGATGGTAGCATACTGGCACCTGAAGGGCACATCTGTAAGGGATCAAAGGATTCTGTGTTGTCTCTCCTCAGCATGCTATATTGGTTAGTCCCACAAAAAACATGAGGTTTTGTGTGTTTGAACTGCAACTGCTAAGATGCATCCTCTGTCACTTGTTACATTTTTAGCCTTCCATGCTGTGCAGAACGGTGACATCACTAGTTGGTCAAAGTGCTAATGAAATAAATTAATACAAATTAAACGTGTACACCCAGCTAGTTGGCATCACACTGAATACAGAAGTGTTGAAGACATTCCACACTCAAGGACTGCTGGGTAAGAAACGTAAGAGAAAAGGCACCATGTTAGCTTTGAGCTATTTCTTTCCAGACATTTGAATGTTGTCAGAAGCGCCTTTTCCTTCCCATACACTGCAAGTGATTAACAAAGTCCTGTGTCCTCTTATCTCCCACTTTTCAAAGGTCTACAGTACAAGGTTGGAGGTAGCCTCACATATCCTTGCTCTGTCAAAGAGTGCCTCCATTCGTGCGCAGGCAGAGTGCAGTGCGCACCAGGTTTAGCACAGCATGATGGTTCCTAGGGCTTGAGTCCTGGTAGCAGAGCTGTAAAGAGTCCACAGAGGAGAGCGTTACCAGCAGAGCTTCATTTCCAACATCCATGCTGTCATGGAAGATATAGCCGACCTCGGATGCCGTCTTTCATACTCTGCACCACTATCAGAGCTTTGTTCCCAAGATCCCTGCACAGGTGGAGGGCAGTGCTCAACTTAGCTGTGCTGCCGCTGACACCAGGCATCATTGTTAGAGCTATGTTCCCCAGAACCCTGCTGTAAAGACCAATTATTTACTACGCCAATACCTCTAAATCTCACAAATGCAACACCATTTTTAAAATTTCTTTCCGTTGTTTTCCAAATTCTAACCCTTAATTTGAACGTAACGCTTGCAAATTAAAAATATAGATAAGTATGGAAAGACATGCTGCCTTTCACATGCCCCTAGTGCAAAAGGAACTTTCCACTGTCTGAACAAGAATCCACCATACTGTTGCCTGGCAAAGAACAGGAGATGGAGATTCTTCTGTGAGTCTGCAGAATGCACTTGCACTTTATCGGGTATTAGCTCATGGGAACATCAAGCAGCAAGCTCTGCACCTCATGCCATGGACTGCTCTCTACTGATGAGTACCAAAAAGTACGAAACAGACGTAATTTGCGTATATAAAGAGATGTTCAGCATTGCTCTTGGAGCATTACAACAAGTGTGAAAAAACATGGAGCATTGGCCTATATTGCCGTTACTCTGGGGGGCCTGACGTGAGTATGCAAAAGGAACTTCATGCTGAAGAGCACCTTTCCCAAGAAGAACGTTCTGCAGTTGCAGTCCTCAAAATTGGACCCAGAAAATTTTGGGGCGATATCAAGTGAGTGACAGTTTTCCTGACAGACCAACTTTGATTTTAGTGTACAAAATATAGGTAATATGATTAATGTGGGTACTAAACATATAATCCTTGAAATAGAAGTATATTTTTGAATGTTGTAGTCAGGCTACACGTAAGTTAATGGAGTGGCAACATTGGGCTATTTTGGGCTACTTTTCCGTTGCTTTTGGGCTTGAAAGTTGTGAAAAAATCTGGCAACACTGCCCTCATGTGGCACTAAGGGGGGCCGCCCTCTTAGGAGGGTCCCCTTCGTGGACCCGGGGCAGCCCGCAGGGGGCTCGGAGTAGGAGGCCGAGGGAGGCCGAGGATGCTGTAAACAACTTGGGTGGGAACCCATCTCCTTCTGCACACTCGCCTGTGGCCGGTCCCCCTATCAGGGTCGCATCCCTGGGGGGTCATTGGGCCATCCCGCGCCCCCCTTTTCTCCGGAGTCCGCCTTGGGGGCTCCATCAGCTGTAGGGGCAGGGGTCCGCCTCAGGCTCGCGTAGAGTCCAAAGTAGAGGTTAGAGTTCCATGTTGGCCCCTAGTTCAGAGTGCCTAGTGCGGCGGTGGGCGTCCGTTATTGAGGGGGTCCCCGGGCTGTCCCTCTTTACAACCAGGTTAGAAGCTGGCCTGGCCCGTCGCCCTTCAATAAATCAATCAATGAATCAGAACTTGTATAGCGCGGCGATCGCCCCTGAGGGTATCCAGGCGCTGTGTGAGTGCTGCCTGACGCTTGCGGAAGTGAAGCTGGCCCTGTCGATGCATGTGTTATCGGCTCTGGCCGCATCCATGGGGGATCTGTTCCCCTTAGGTCCATCCACCGTCAGAGAGGCTGCCCCGCGCATCATAACCTTCAAAGCCCCCCATTCACTCACCCCAAGTCCGCGGCGCCCTCGGTATGGAGACAGTGTCTGGGAATGCCTCCCTCCGCGGGGGCTCTGAGGCTGGGTGGGGTCGACCCCACTACAGTCGCCCCCCCCAGTTGGCAGTGAGCTCACCCGCTGCCCTACCATGGGTGTGTACATATTGGCCAACACAACCCCCCCCCAACCCCCCTGTTGCCTGCCCGATACAGAACACACCCACCCTCTGGGCCAGTTTTATGGGTTATCAACTAGAAGGGGCCCGGTCTGAGCCAAACCGTGGCTCCCCTGGGAGCCCGAGGAGGTGGTGTGGTATAGCTGACCCCCCCCGCACCCCACCTCCTCTTGAGTATGAGGGACCCCTCTTGGGTGAAATGAGTCTCCTGAGTTTGTTGAGGACATTCCACTCATAAAGTTGAAGGTGGCGCGCGCCTTCACCCAATCCTCCTCTCCTCAGCCATACCTGTGTGTGTCAGTCAAGACAACTTTATTCGGCGGTAAAGCGGCATAAAAAAATAAAACAATTCATTATACAAAATATTATTATAAATTACTTAAAACATATATCAAATCACGATTACCAGCCATAAGACAGTTATTTCTTGGGTGTATGCAAAACATGTAAAATTCTATTAAAATAACAATTCATATCTTTTCCTAGCGCCCATATCTTTCATTATAAAATTTTAAAACTGAATAACAGATCTCTTTCATGGAAAGTTTTTGTAAAAACTTTAGGCTGCTCTAAGTTGTTTAATTTTGTGTGTGTGAGCGATCCCCATGGGCCCCCTCAACCCACTCCCCCACCCTGCAGCACAGCGAATCCGGCAGACATTCACCAGAGGCAATTGAAGATACCACGTAAGGCAAACATGCAAACATAACAATACAAACCTTGGCAATGCCAATAGGTCTCAGCAATCTGAGAGCTATTGGCGTTCTCAATGTCTTTTAGCCACGACAGAATACCACCAACTCATAAGAACCACCAAAAGGACCTTCATTCGGAACAAGATCCACACCAACTCAAGCAACTCGAAGGAACTCTTCAGCATCATCCAGCAGTTCACCAAACCCCCCAGCAAAGCTATGGACATCACACCCTCCCAGGACCTCTGCAACAAGCTCGGCTCCTACTTCCACTGGAAAATCAAGGCCCTCCACGAAAACTTCAGCGAACAGACTGCAGAAACCACCCTCCCCTCCGGCTATGACAGCCAGACCACCATCACCACCTGGGCCCCGGTCACCACCGAAGATACCGCCACGACCATAAAGAGCACTCACTCAGGAGCCCCCACGAACCCCTGCCCCCCGCACATCTACCACAGAGCCGCCGCCGCCATAGCACCCAAGCTACGACGCATCATCAACGCCTCCCTCGAATCCGGCATCTTCCCCAACGCGCAGAAGTCAAGCCCCTCCTCAAGAAACCCTCTGCAGACCCGATGGACCTGAAAAACTACAACCCATCTCTCTCCTTCCCTTCGCAGCCAAAGTCACCGAGAAGATTATCAACACTCAGCTGACAAGCTTCATCAAAGAGAACGCCATCCTCGACTCTTCCCAATCCAGATTCCGTAGTAACCACAGCACCGAGACCGCCCTCCTCGCCGCCACAGACGACATCCGCACGCTCCTCGACCAAGATCACACCGCGGCCCTCATCCTACTAGACCTCTCAGCAGCCTTCGGCACTGTCTTCCACCGCACTCTCACAGCCAGGACGCCGGCATACAGGGAACCGCCCTCGACTGGCTCCGCTCCTTCCTCGCCGGTAGAACCAAAGGATCAGACTCCCACCCTTCCTCTCCAAACCCACAGAGATCAACTGCGGAGTACCCCAAGGATCATCGCTCAGTCCCACGCTCTTCAACATCTACATGGCCCCCCTCGCCGCCATTGTCAGACAGCATGGACTCAGCATTGTATCCTACGCCGATGACAACCAGCTCATCCTCTTCCTCATGATGGACCCCGAAACCACCAGACTCAGCTTCCAGGAAGGAATGAAAGAGGGCGCATCCTGGATGAGCAGCAGCTGCCTGAAGCTCAACTCTGAGAAGACTGAAGTCCTCGTCCTTGGACCCACCCTCACAGCTTGGGACAACACCTGGTGGCCCACAGCCCTCTGCAACCCCCCGATCCCCACGGACCTCGCCCGGAACCTTCAACATCATACTCGACTCCTCCCTCACCATGACCTGCCAGATCAACGCCCTCGCCTCCACCTGCTTCAAAACCCTCCGCATCCTTTAAGACCTTCAAGTGGATCCCCCCGAAGCCAGAGAGACCGTCATCCACACACTCATAACAAGCAGACTAGACTACGGAAGTGCCCTCTACGCTGGAATCAACAAATCCCTGCTACGCAAACTCCAGACCATCCAGAACACTGCGGCCAGACTCGTCCTCGGCATCCCACGACATGAGCACATCACCCAACACCTGCGAGACCTCCACTAGCTCCCCGTCGAGAAGAGAGTAACCTTCAAGCTACTCACCCACGCCTACAAATCTCTCCACAACACCGGACCCAAATACCTCAACAAGAGAGTCTCCTTCCACGTACCAAAAAAAACCTTTTCTCCGCCGACCTCGCCGTAGCAAAAACCCCTCGCATCCGCAGAACCAGAGAGGGTGGAAGAGCCTTCTCCTACGTCGCGACTAAGGCCTGGAACGAGCTCCCAGTCAACATCAGATGCTCCCCTACTCTGCACACCTTCAGGAAGAGCCTCAAGACCTGGCTCTTCGGCTGACTCGGAGCAGCACCCCCCCAGCGCCTTGAGACCCTCACGGGTGAGTAGCACGCTTTACAATTCCCTGATTGCTTAGCCTTGTGTTATGAACTGTAGTGGATGTATGTGGTGTCGAGTAGAAATATGTCTAGCGTAAATATGTGGCATGGTATGGAGTGGATTTAAGTGGAGTGTAATGATGTTGCATGGGTTGATTTATGTGGAGTGCTATTGTGTGGGGTGAAGTGGCATTCAATGGAGTTGAATTATATGGCATGCTGTTGAACTATATTGTGTGAATTGCAATTATGTGGTGTAAAATTATGTCGGTTGTAATGGCATTGTTCATGGAATTGTGTGACATTTAGTGGATTTATCTGTAGTAGAACTATGTGGCCTGGAGAAGAACCGTACACAACACAGTATTAGATATAACAAATTGTAGCTTTTATATACATATGTACAAAAAAACAGTTATTCAAATGAACAGTGCATTGTGTCCCCAGTGAACATGGACCCTGCAATAATTTGTGACATATTTGTGACAAATACAAATGGTTTCCAACAAAATATTAAAGTCGATCATCTAAAGAAATCTGTAATAGGGATGGTTCGCTTTATTTTCGTCGACGGCGTTTCGACCCCTATGGGAATGAGGGGTCTCTTCAGGACCTAACGGCATAGGGACATCTATAATGCAAGAAAAGAAGGGTATAAGCAAAAGTGAGCCATAAAGGCAACAGCATGGCTGTATTTGGAGAATGGGGGCGGCCTGTACCTGAAAAAATGGATATCCTGTCATCGTGATATGTGTGCACCTCAGGAAGTGAGAAAATAGAAACAGTCGGTTACTCACATGGGACCCAGCCGAGCACTGCACATGTGGTAAAGTGGAATAAATTGGAACAGGCATGAGTCAATGGGCAATCATGACTAATCTATGTATTTATAATGATATTCCAACATGGAAGGGGAGGATGACAGGAAAGCTGAAATTATGTGGCAGGGTGTGGAGTGGAATCATGTGGAATAGAATTTGTGGCATGGTGCCGAGTTGAAGGTGTGGACTGTAATTATGTGTTTTGGAGCGGAGTGGATATATTGGAGTGTAATTATTTGGTGTGAAGTGCAATTCTGTCGGTTTGAGTGTAATTATGTGTATTGCAATTATCCAGAGTTGAATTGTGTTACGTGGAGAGTAATTATGTTGCATGGTGTTGATTTACTAGGTGTGGCACTGTGTGGCATGGAGAGGCATGTAGTGGATTTGAATTATGTGGCGTGGTGTTGAATTATATTGTCTGGAATGCCATTATGTGGTGTGAAATTGTGTAGGTTGTAGTGGAATTGTTTGTGGACTTGTGTGGCGTTGAGTGGAGTTGTGTGTACTGGAATTATGTGGCCTGGTGTGCAGTGGAATTATGTGGCCTGGTGTGTAGTGGAATTATGTGGATACTAACTATGTGGTAGTGAGTGTAGGGGAATTATGTGGGGTGGGATAGTGTGTCATGGAGTGTAATTATGTGGTGATATTGTGTTTCGTGAAATGGCATGTAGTGGAGTGGAATTATGTGGAGTCGTGTTTAATTATGTGGCATGATGTGGAACTCTGTAGTATGGAGTTGATGTATGGGGTGTGTAGTGGAATTATGTGGCTTGGTGTGGAATTGTGTGGTGTGGAATGGAATTGTGTGGAGTTAAATTCAGTGGCGTGGAAGTGTGTGGCATTGATTTAAAAATTATGTTGAGTAGAATTATGTGGCATGGTGTAGAGTGTATTTATATGGAGTGTTGCTATGTGGCGAGGAGTGGCTTTATGTGTAGTGTAATTATGTGGTGTGGAGTGTAATTATGTGGAGTTGAAGTATGTAGTGTTGGGTGGTATGTGGAGTATAATTATTTTATGTGGTGTGGAATTGTTTGGCGTTGAGTGGAATTATGTGGCATGATGTGGAGTGGAATTATGTGGCATGGTGCTGAGTTGAATTTTGTGAAGTGGAATTATGTGTTTTGGAGCCGAGTGGATATATGTGAAGTGTAATTATGTGGCACGAAGTGTAAATATGTAGGTTGGGTGGAATTATGTGTAGTGGAATTATTTGGTGTTGAATTGTGTTGCATGGAGTGTAGTTATGAAGTTTGGACTGGAGCGGAATTATGCTGCGTAGAGTGGTATTATGTGAAGTGGAATTATGTAGCATGGAGCAGAGTAGAAATTTGTGGAGTTTAATTTGTTAAATTGAAATTATGTGGCATGATGTGGAGTTGAATTGTGTGGCGTGGAATTATGAGATGTCAAAATGTGTTGTATGCAGTGGAACTATCCGGAGTGGATTTGTGTGTTGTAGAATTGCGTGGCACTTGTGTGGCGTTGTGTTGAATTATGTGGAGTTGAATGCTTGTTGTCTTCTCGGGCCAGCTGAGTGTGGAGAACAGTCTGCATTGGTTGGCTATATTATCCAGTGATCTCAGTCGGGCTTAGATTGCTGCAGGCAGCATATCTACTGCAGTGCTGAGGGAGCTATCTTCATGGGAGGCGAGACAATGTTATTTCTCTTTTCTGTCCTCTGACATTGCCTACAACAGTGTAAACACCATCCAGTAGCTGTTGATGCCTCCCCTGCCAGCGCTTGAATCTTGAGATGACTCCTGCTTCGGGCGGTTGGATTTATCATCACTTTGAAGTTTCAAGGTCGGCTTTGCCGGTGATTGAAGGCGGCTTGCTGAGGCCTCTGTATTTACTCAGGAAGCCACTGGCATAAATACAGCTCTTCTCTCTGGCAGTATGTTTATTTTAAATGTGCATTGGCATGAGGGGCAGAAATAAAATTATTCTATAGTTATTCTACCATGGCAGCAGCAGCTCGTCTGCAGTGATTTCCTTTAAATTACGAGCATCTGCAGCCATTAAAACAAGAAACTAACTTTGTTTGGTTTCCTGTCCAGAAACGGCGCAAGGGTGGGTGGGGGGAAAAAAGAAACACGAGCAAGGGCGGCGGTTGAGGAGGGGGATAAAGAAAGACACACACAACAGCACAATCTGCAGAGGGAAAGAAGCAACAGGGATGGGGGCGGGTGGGAGGAGACGGAGCGTGTGAAAGCACAAGCGCTTGTATGGAGTGATCAATGAGAAAGAAAAAAGTAGTTCCAAAAACGGGAGCAGGGGATGGACACAAGTACTTGGTTCATGTTCTGGAGGAGGGCCAACCACAAGAAGATGCATGACACATGCATGCCGTGGACAAATGGGAACAAAGGATACAAAAGTGACGGAGCGAACAAATGGGCGAGCTCGAGCCCACTGATGGTATACAACATGTCTCGAAGCGAGAGAGCATGCGCTGTCTAGATGATACCTAAAAACGAAACACTCATAACAAGGACTGGGCCCAAACTGTCCTGTCTAGAATTGGAGAAGAAACAAGGAGCATGTAACAAGCTGAGTTATTAAGAGGTGCTAGCATGGGACTAGCCATGGGGGGCTGAGGGGGCCCCAACTGAGTGCTAAAGTTGCTGAGGGTTGGGGCCAGCCCAGGACCATGGCTCAGACTGGCGTGTGGTGGGGATGACAGGATACAGTTGCTCAGTCAGACAACAGGAGCACAGTGATGCAAGGAGCAGGAACAGGAGGTTCGGCAGCTTGCACAGGCCTAGCCACAGTGACACCATGTCCAAGTGGGCAAGGATTAGGTCAGGTCACCAGCCGCTCATGCCATCAGCGAGGGCCATCCACCCACTTGACAGTCTTGTGTGAACTGGAGCCCGAGCCAAAGGGGTCCTTGTCTGTCGCAGCCCGGTGCTCCTTTTGTCACGAAGGAAGTTTGTCCAATGCTAGGAGCACTCAATCCTCACGCTTCCTTTTTGACTGTTGCTCCAATGGTGTGCTGCTCCGGGTACCTCGGTTGTGGGCTGCGGTGATTGTCTTTGTGGTAGGCCTGAGAAGGGTCCCCACCCAGCCCACTGTACATTCATCGAGCCAGTCCCAAGCATCACTGGGCTCCTCGAACAACATGGTGGTGTTGGCATCTATAATCATCAGGCTCACAGGGAACTGGAGAGCATAAGGAAAGCCTCTCTCATGGAGTGTGGATTCACCTCCAGGAATGATTGGTGGCGCTGCTGCACCATCAACGTTTAGTCTGGGAACAGCATCACCTCTGCCCCCTCCACTTGAAAGAGTCCCGTCTTCTTCGTCACCTGGAGGATAAGATTGCGATCTCGTGAGTTAAGTAGGTGCATCTCTTGCGGCTGTGACAGGGTGCCGGAGGCCACGCGGGCACTCAGTGTGCCCTCTCCACAACGAATATGGGCAATAGGCCATTGGGCACTACCACTTCTCGCAGCCAGTTTTCGTGTGTGCGTCAGTAGGGCACCAAACTGGTCCAGCTCTCCTGCAGCACTGTGCGTACCAAGGCATTGGTGGGGGGGTCCCGGAGCTGCCCAGGCAATTCCTCACAGCGACCCAGCAGGTACTCACAGCCAGGCCATTACACGGGCCAAGAATGCCCACCAATGGCAGCCCATAGATCCGGGTAGTCCACATCAGCTCCGCACTGCATGTTGATCCTTCATGCCGAGGAGTCACCAGCCAACAGGCCTCCTGCGGTGGTGTCACCTCAAGCAGCTATCAATGACTTCTTTTGGTCCCCAGTGCCACAGCGGCGGGTGATAGGGGCACGCTCGCTGCCCTCCAGCGTTGCAGCCATCCACCCCTTCGCCCGAAGCAGGGTCTTGGGGGCTCCCTTTGCGCACATAACTCCCAGGCCCTGAGTACATTTTACTGTGGACTTAGAGGTACTTTAAAAATAACAGTTAGGAATATGGCAACTCAATCATGTTGAAAGGGGGAGCAGAGGCTAGAGCGGTCAACATGTCGAGAGTTGTAAAGCCAGCAAAAATATAGGGTTCAGCAAAAGGTGAAAAATCCGGGGTGACAACGCAGAAAAGGTGGATGTTTTTTTATAAATGTCCAACTATTATTGTGGCTTTTGTAACTTTTCTGCTTGAGTTTCCAGTAAGGAAGTTTCATCATAATCGAGTCACCAGTCTTGTAATGGAATTCAAGGCACACCGCAGAACATTATAGTCCTGAAGGATGAACGTTTCAGGGGCTGTACAGATGCTCAAGACAGACAAGTCAGACTTGTCTCACTGCCAGAAGCCTGTTTGTAGGCAATGCATGCCAGTTCATTGCTCAGGGTAAATACAGACACATGCCAGATAGACAGCGGCTCAAGGCGGTGGCCGTCCTTTGTAGGGAGACGGCCTCAACTACACTGCACAGAGCTTTGGTCTCGAAGCAGCGACAAAGGATGAGGCGGAGAAAAGATGAATATATATGTAAGCAATTCACCAAAGTTACAGCTGTTCCTAAACAAGATAAGCGCACTAGTACCAACTATGAGCCTCATTTACTACATTTTGACGCACGGCAGCGAAGCACGCCTTCCCGCTGCGCTGCCCTGCATCAAGGTAAAAGGGCAGGAATGCGCCGTATCTAGAAGATACGGCGCATTCTGTCCTTCTCCCCTGCGCCGGCGCACAAACAGCAGCCGTGCGCCAGCGCAGACAGCCTTGCGTCAGGGTGCCTGAGTTGCAGGGGTGATTGTTTTTGTGCAGGAAGGGACACCGTCCTGTCATTGATGTATTTACCTCTTCTGTGCGTGCAACAGAACGACGCACGCATTGAAAGAGGGAAAAACAAGGAGAAATAAAAGTATTTCCCCTCGTTGCGCCACTCGTACGCCTCCTCACGCCTCCCCTGGGAGGCGTAGGATTCTGGCGCATTCCCAGCTTTACAAAACATTGTAAATATGGGAATGTGTCAGGTTCCATGGATGTTGTGTGTGAACACCCACAGCAACACCCATGGAATGCCCCTTTCACGCAGAGTAATACGTGAAAGGGGCCTTTATTTACAAGGCCATTGGAAGTCACCCGGGGTGGCTTTACATGGGCAGACACGCTGCACCGCCAGTTCATCACAAAAAGTGACGCAGCGGCGGCGCAAGGGGCTTGTAAAGGAGGCTCTGTGTGTGTGGCATTTCTTCAGTGTGAACCTAGCCAAACGGCAGCAGAGCGCTGCACATGCTCAAAGCCAACGAGTGATAGAAGTAGTTGGTTTGTGGACGGTTAATGTATTGGGATGCAGCGTTCTTTTAAGAGGGGGTCTTCGCCTCCTTCCTGCATTGGAGCAGGGTTGGGGGCTGTACTCGTGGATATGGAGATGTTATTCATGACCGTGGGTGCACACCCAGGATCTGGACTATCCCAACACGTGAGGGGACTGTAATATGGGCAAAAGCCTGATAGAGTCACTGCTAGAGAAGCGAGAAAGGGAGACGGCACTAGACTGGGATGGGCTTCACTTCCAGGTTGAGATGAGCTTCCGGGGGGTCATTAACCAGTCAGTTTTACTTGTATTTAGGAGCACCCACTGCTAGTCTAGGCTAATGCTGCTTAGCTCTCTCATCAAACACAGAATCGAGTTTGCGACACTAATTGAGGACTTGGAACCTGACTGGGTCTTCATAACTGAAACTTGGGCAAACGCTGCCTCAGGACCCGACCTAATTGACGCTATCCCGGATAACTATTCTATCCAAAGGGTAGATAGGGTGGGCTGAATAGGAGGGGGACTAGCTATTGTTTTCAAATCCCAATATAAATGTATTATCGAGTCAGACCGGAATACACATACGTGTGAGGCTACTAATTTTAAACTCATTCTCTCAGTCACCTGTGCATTTGGAGGAGTATTGATTTATAGACCTCCAGGACCGAGGACGCCTTTTTTACAAGAGATTAAGCAGCTTCTAGAGTCAGTTTTAGTGGAGAATTCGCAAATAGTCCTAGGGGACTTTAATTTTTATCTAGAAGAGAGGGACAACTCAGATTCTAACACTCTTATAGAGATGCTTGATAGCATGGGGTTTGCCCAACTAGTAACAGCCCCGACTCACAAAGCTGGACACACAATGGATGGTATTTTTTCCAATGATCCACGAATTGCCTTCCAACACACAATACCTATTTGTTGGTCGGATCAACTTCCTTCCTCCAGCATTGAGTAGGGAACAGAGACCCCCTCCTTGTTCTAATAAATTTAGAAGCTGGAAAGGTATTTTTGCCGCCACTCTGATTAACATCTTAGAACATATTCCCTGCACTATTCAAGAGGACTCTAACCTTGGGGCGGAGGCCTTTGCTACATGGCTAGAATCTGCACCCCTTAAAACGTATACCCAGAAAAAACGTCGCCCCTCGGCTCCATGGTACAATGACAGACTTAAACAATTAAAACAAGTTTGTCGTCGCACTGAACGAGCTTGGAGATTAACTCTAGAGGAACGGGACAGAACACTATACAAAGCTAGTGTCAGGGAATATAAACATGCATTAGTGGAAGATAAATCCGCATACTGTACGCATATAATTGATAATGCAACTGTTCAGGCTGGTCCAACAGCTCTCATCTTCCAAATCTATGGCAGAACCTGAAATATCACAAATATTCTGTAACCAATTGGCCACCTTCTTTCAAACTAAAATCACGGACATATATACTGGATTTGATTCTCACCCCGAAACATCCACTATAACTCTGGCAGTCGGTAGCCCTATCAAAGAGGCCCCTCTGCTGTCAGATGGCGATAATAGAGGCCTCTCTAAATTCTCTGACCTCACGCCACCTCTTCTCATACAATATCTTATGAGAACGCACTCGGGCTCTCCCATGGAGGCGTGTCCACCTGCAATCCTCCACATGGCGGCTGACACTATAGCAGAACCCCTCTGTAAATTAATGAATAATATCATTCGATCCGGAATTTATCCCCAAATCTGGAAACAGGCTATTATCAGACCTCTTTTGAAAAAACCCGATCTTGATCCTAGGAATAGTAAAAACTACTGTCCTATCTCCTTGCTTCCTGCTCCTGCAAAGATCCTGGAACTGCATCTTAATAGGCAGCTCATGGAAACTGCAGAACATCAATCATGGTTAAATGATTCGCAGTTTGGATTTAGGAGGTATCATGGAACAGAAACGGCTTTAATATCAGCCACTGATCACATCAGGCGCACGGTGGATGAAGGACAGGGGGTGGTGCTAATCCTCCTGGATCTGTCAGCAGCATTTGACACCATCTCTCCTACCTTGCTGCTGGACAGACTCCGGAGTCTTGGCATCTCACATCAAGCACTAGCCCTCCTGTCCTCATTTCTGACCGGGAGATCCCAAAGGGTGAATTTAAAATCCTTTCACTCGGACTCCTATGTTCTACCCTGTGGAGTTCCGCAGGGATCATCTCTGAGCCCTACTCTCTTCAATCTGTATGTGGCACCCCTTGCAACTGTGATCCATTCTTTTGGACTGGAGGTGGTGTCATATGCAGATGATACACAGATTATGGTACTATCCCTAAAGGGCCTTGCTCACTGTCAGAAAATGTTTCTAGATGCATGACCAGAGTGGCAGACTGGATGTCTGCTAACTTTCTGAAACTTAATGGGGATAAAACCGAAGTGATGATATTTGGACCTGGGGCATCCAAGTGGAACAGTAGCTGCTGGCCTCAATCCCTGGGATGCTGTCCTACCCCGAGCGAAAAAGCTAAGAATCTTGGTGTCTTGATGGATATTGAACTTAGCTTCAGTATCCAAGTGAATCGCACCATCTCTACATGCTCCTGGCTCATAAAGATGTTAAAAAAAATCTTTCCTTTTATCCAACGACCAGCTCGGATACAGGTAGCACTGGCCCTCGGAATGTCCAGACTTGATAACTGTAATGCCTTGTACCTGGCTGCTAATAGGAGCCTGCAGCACAAACTCCAGGTACTGCAGAACGCCTTGGCAAGACTCATTCTGGATATTCCCAGAAGACAATCGGCCAGGAAGGGGCTAGAGCGCCTGCACTGGCTCCCCATTGAACAGCGCATTGTTTTTAAATCTCTTTGCATGGTTCATAAATCGATGTATGCTTCCTACCCCTCAAGGTTGAAGACTATGTTCAATTGGCATTCCTCCAGCAGACCAATACGTTCCACGCTTCAATTGCAGCTGGCTGTACCAAGAACCAAAAAGGAAGAAGTGGGGGGACAGGGCATTCTCGGTGGCAGCAAGCAGACTTTGGAATTCTCTTCCCCTTGCTCTCAGATCTGTCCCCCTTCTTCTTCCCTTCAGGAAGGACCTTAAAACTTGGCTATTCACAGTCTAGCTGCAAGCTGGAGTTCTTGTCTTTTTTCCACTTGCCTTGGTAGTTGTGGCTGGTCTCTAGTGCCTTAATGCCTTCGGGTGACTGATGCGCTTTATAAATATCAAATCAAATACTTTCCTGCAGCCTACAACATCTGTCTAGGGTAGGAAAGTGCAAACCCTGCCATGTGGCGTCTCATACAACTCCACCTTATTTGGGTTGACGGGGAACCTTCTGTAAGGAAGCAAGCGACACCATGGACCAATTTCTGCTGTAACAAAAACTACTCTTGATGAAAATGTAATAGTGGAAGAGTCCAATATGATTCTGACTCCGAGATGATCCTCTGAGAGGCTTACAAGATGGTCCTCAGAGGGGAAGCAGCCTCGAAGCTAGTGGGGGAAGAACGTCAGGGTTCGGGGGCGTAAAGAGATACTGATTCAACTACAGAATGACCACATAAAAGACATACACCTTGGAAAAAGAGCTCCCATAATCTGGTAGGAAATGAGGGTTCGGTCACATTAATATCGGGGTTCAACGCAGATCGCCCTACGTAGACAACAGAACTGGGTTAGCAACTCGCTGTCTCAAATCCTTTGTATCCGAGAGACAGACTATCTTCACCCGTTTACATCAAGTTTGAAAGAACTGAGGTACAGGGTCCCTCAGGGCTCTGCGTTACGCCCCACTTTATTCCACTTCTCTATAGCTTATGAGGGGAGGGTGGGAGGGCGGTGGGGCTTTAATTTAGTATCTGAATGACATGACACCCAAGGATGATAACATTACAGAAAATAGACCCTCGGTGGCGGGAGTTTCCACAGCTGTCCGTCGTCGATTAGTAACTTGATGAAATGCAGCTATCTTAAACTTAACTAAGATAATTCAGAAGTTCTGTTTTTTGGCGATTCCTCCTCCCTGATCTTAGAACCTGGCGGACTAAAGACCTCAGTGAAATCCCAAATCTGAATTTAGGAATCTAGGGGCTCATTACGATGGCGGGCGGAAGCACAACCGCCGTGCTGGCGGATGCAAAAACCACCAGTTACCGCCGGCACGCAGCAGTCCACACGCCCGCCCAATTACGATGCGAAAAGTAGGCCAAACACCGCCGGCAAGCCAGCAACACCGTCCGCCATCAAAGTGCGCCCGTACACGTAGCGGCGCAGCCCAACTGACACACACCGTCCGACGAAACACGTCCCGCCCGGCGCATAAATTACGATGCCGCAAACAAACGGCTCCCACGGCCAAGAGATACCGTACGACAAACCGAAGCGGTAACACGGACGCCGAGCACGGACAACGAAGAAGCGGCTCCCCGAGCATGAATCCAGCACTGCAGGCCCTCCCCATGCTCCTGCTGATGCACCACCAAGGACGCAACGTACCGCGGAGACGCAGGTAGGCACACACACAACAAGTGCACGCAAACAGCGCACACAGTGCAAGGGCGGAAAAGCGGACAACCCCCACCAGCGCGTGTACACTACACATCCACCATTGCATCCACATATGACACACAGGCCAAATCGTAACATCGCGTAACACATGTGTACACACCACCTGGGACTAGGAACCAACAACCCCGTCACGGCCCCAAAGCGGCGATGACGCCGCCACACATGCGCACAACGCAGAGGCCAACCGCAGCGCCATGCATGCGTCGCACACAGACACAGGGACACAACCAAGCAGCACACACATCAGCCCCACCCCGAACGCACATGACACGTGACAGGCCTGCCACAGACATGTCCCCAACGCCCAATTCACGGACAACACCCAACGCCACACAACCGACGCACACATGTCAGTGAAGACACGCAACAGCAGGACACACCCCAGTGTAACAAACATGGCGTAGCACACAGCGGCGGCAACACCAACTAGGAGAAGCAGGGCCCCTTCGGGAAGAGGAACGCCAGTACCACACTGAAACACCCATACCACCCTGCACATATGAACAAGACATATAAAACGGAACACCAAAGAGCCCGGGGACCGACAACAGGTGGCCCAAGAATAACATTCACACACAAGGCCCAACGCAGAGCGGAAAGGCAGCCTGCCGCCCACACAAGGGAGAGCAGACAGCACTGAATGACCTTCCATTCCAACTCCGAAACCACAGCCCTTCGACAGAAGCCGGTGAATACAGCCATTGTCCAAGAATAGACCAACACAGGCTTGCCGAGGAGACCGACCACAGGGCAGATAGCGCATATCACAGAAGCACACAACGGACGGGGAAGAAAGAAGAAAACACTCCCCCATGTCGGCCACATGCAAGTTAATTGGAAGGAGTCACACATCACTGACCTTGAACTGTCTGAGAAGCATGTGGGAAGAGGGCCCGTGTCCTCCAAACAAGCCAACAGAACACAAGTCCTGTCTCCCTACGACTACACAGAGCTCACAGCAACCTCGGAGCGTGCACATTGCAGACTGCACACACAGCCGGAGCACGCCACCACAACGCACCGCTGCGAAATGGCAACCGCAACACACCTACCCAACTACGCCGAACAGCTCAAGCTGTACAAAACCAACCTGTTTCATACATTGGGATGCGATCTCCTGTCCCTGCTGAACGTAAGTTACCGACTGACTTACCGCATCACATTGTTCAGCTGCGTCATGCCCGTCTTCTACTGTCGGAGGTGTCCCTACCAGCATCCCGTGGAGATATGCCTCTCCAACCCGGCATGTCTGAAGGCGGACCTGCTACCACTACTCCTCCTCTGGACGCACACGACAGGGCCTGCTCTGCCTATGGGGGCATGGCGTATGTGGCCAACATCGCACCCGCACTGAAATGGGACCACTGTGCCTCCACACGACGGATCATCGAGAACAGCTACATCGAATGTCACCCAGCATGCCCCATCATGGTCCTCCAAGGGACAACTTACGAACAACACCTTGACAGCCACCATCCGCTACATTGGCTGGCAAACATGTACACCACCAATGACATGGAAGCCCTGCTGGACGGCATCGCATACCTGACAACCTGTAAATTCGTCGGACCACAACGCAGGTTCCCCGATTGACCTATGATGTCCAACCCCGCACCCATGCTTAGCTTCCGCACGGACTGGCCAGTCACCACCACAACAGCCATACCAAACGACCGGCAACTGTAACCACACCATCAACGACATCGCCATGACATCGGATATGACCGGGACATGCACACTGTTCCCCATCACATCCAGGAACACCGCATGCATCGTGGGAGGCAGTGGCATGGGCTCTGTGTATCGCACCCACATGGACGGAACTGCACGAACAACCAGGACACGACATGGATCCAGCGCCCATGGACACACACACCGCTCAGTGGACATGAATAGGTCGCCTGGAGTCTGTGGGTGCTGCACCCCTCCCACCCCCGCCCCGGGAATCCCATACCAGGACCTTTGCATGGACGACAAGTGCATACAACAACAACACGACCCCAGTGACTGTGACATGTCCAGTAACCACCACAGTGCAACAACAAGTGGCACGCCGCTGCATGCACGCAAGCACATGCCCTGATGTCATCTCACATGCACGCGTGCATGAGGAACAACCGCAGCAAACCTGTCACATGGAACTGAGATGGACTGTGCCCATGATGCCAAGCGGTCTGGTAGGCTACATGTATACCGTCTGTGTCAAAGTCCGCAGCTCCGCAGCTATACGTAAATGTACATTAGCACAGCCTTGGCCAAGCAGATGTCACTCTGAAGCCCACATCCCACATGCAACAGCCAATCACATGTAACCCCACACCCTATCCCATTTGCAATCATGCTCAGTATATCCTCAACATGTATTCCGCTGCCAGTAGTGTCCACTATACTGCATCACAGAGGACAGAAGACTCAATATAATGTTTGAAACCAAAACTGTCTCCGCTGACTCATTTCACAAGTACGAATGAGAGAGGATGAGAGTATGTGAAGTACACGGCAGTCGTGACATGACCATGTAGTCCACTGGTATTGGATGTCAACGCAAATGAGTAGCACAACTGTGGAAGACACACATGTGTCGTGTGAAGTCGTATGGACGCAGTGCTCAGGTGGGTGGGTGTGACGGGTAGATGCGCACATGCCAAGTTGGAGCACGCCGTGTTGGGAGGGGTCATGAACAGTACACCACCGCTTCCCTGGGCATTGTGAGAGGACACCTGTCGGGGGGAGTGAACACGTGTGTGCACAGCAGCCGGGCACACGTACAAAGCGGTACCAGGCGCACCTCAGCCCACCCTCTGTGGACAAGCTGGATCCTGTTGTGCGCCCGCCATGCCCCTTGACAAGGCACACACAGCCCCAGTCGACCAGGTGTAACCCCAACATAGTCAATCCGCACAGGCGATACAGGGCACGGGATGGCAGTGGAGCATGGTGTGTGAGAGGTCTCCTCGCGCTCCTCCTGGTCATATCACGCAGGCAATAGAACCTCAACGTCTAGCATGGCACAAGTCAAATGGAAGTGTAGGGGGACGCACCACAGCACGAGCAGCACTGACGTCACGGGAGGTGGCTCGCACCATCCCATCCATTGCCCATCATACCAACCACGCCACATGCCATTGCGACTAAGTGCAAGCGCGTGCGCCACCACCCCGAGCCCTCCCCAGAGAGGCCAAAGA